>JBBIGB010301968.1:0-11445 GCA_037577075.1 Alestopetersius hilgendorfi | reverse complement strand
ACACACACACACACACACACACACACACACACACACACACACACACACACAGACATACACACACACACCTCTTGACTCTCCATGCTGAAACTGGCACTTTGCTGAGTGGGCTGTTGTCAGATTTAGACCCTGCGTAGGTGTTGCCTCACACCCACACAAGTGAAAGTGAGGCTGGAAGGACAGAAAGAGAGTGATCTAGTTGTTTCTCTCTCTCTCTCTGTCTATCTATCTCTCACTCTTCCTCTCCATGCATGTACAGTATAAGACTGGTAGATTGTAGTAATTTGTTATTTCACTCCACAGGATGTCAGTTCTAAGCCTATAGGCTGTCCACTAGCTTTACAAGCTTTCTGAGGTTAGCCTGAAATCTTATTGCCATGCAAGATATTATACATTTAGACACATTTTAACTGGAAGGTTGTGACAGATTATTAACTAGTAAATTTGATTATATGTCATTTCTTCAAAGATGCACCCAATTTATGGGATAAAGAAAGCATAGAGGTCTGGAGAACGAGTATCCTGCCTTCTGTTTTATTTGTTAAAAAGTATAATTATTACATAGAAACACATCAGGTGTATGTTTTACATTGACTGTCATTTTGCTTTTTTTCTTATTTTTTCCTTTTTTAAATTACATCTCATTGAAATAGTTTAGAATCCTGAATTTCGCACATGCAGATTCAATTTCAGCAGATGTTCACATGCAAAGAACAAGTCAGAAAATGTGTGGGAAGCTGGGATTTCGCAGCTTCCCACACCACTGGAACACCTCGTTTCGCTGGCAGATAGTTGGGCTTGTTTTAAGATATAATAGTGAAGGAATGGGATGATTTCACCGGATGAACTGACTTAAAACTAGTAAAGAGTAGAAATAAGTGAAATAACTGTGTAATATTTGAAGTGTTTCTCTCCCTGTTGACCACTTGGTGGTTGTGTTCCTAAAACAGAGGAAGCTTGAATTGTTCCTCAAATTAATTTATTTTTAAAATTAATTTACAGAATTCTTTGTTTTATTCTTTCAACTCCATTCTCAGTGTGCTCCTAGCATGTGGCATAATCAGTTACTGCATCACATTATCAGCAAACTTACACTGAAGCCCCTGTCATTTTAATGATTAAAAATTTATATATATCTGATACCTGGTTACATTGAAGGCCACTTACTGCACTATGGACATGTAGAAAGAAAAGCCATAACATTCACCTAGTAATGACTAATACTGTTATTTGCTGTCAGTATATTCCAAAAATTAAGAGAATATGTATTTTTGTATGTGACAAGATGATTGCTTTAGCTTTCATATTTGATTTGCATAAATTAGCCCTGTTCAAATAAAACTTCACATGTGGTCCACAGAGGTAAACATGGATAACGAATTATCTAATAATAATCTAATTATACTCTATTCATAATAATAATAATAATAATTCATAGCATGAATTCACATTCCAAGATGAGCCTCAGTATGAGGGTCTCTGAGCTGTGAGCTAGCTGATTATAGGTGATGATAGATGGAGGCAGTGGATCTGATGAAATGTGATGTTAATGGTCAATATTATTTCCCCACCAGCCAGTGATACAATCAAAGAACAGAAGCTATTGTAGGGAAGGCAAAAGTCAACTACGCAACTTTGAAGTAGGAGAGCATTAGGAAACCTGACCAAATGACTGATGTCTTCGCCTTTATATTCAACTAGTGTTTGGCTCAGTATGTGGTGCCTACATGCTTCAAAAGATCCACCATTGTCCCAGTACTGAAACACAACAAGCCCTCCAGCCTGAATGAATATTGCCCTGTGGCTCTAACATCTTTAGTCATGAAGGTGTTTGAGAGACTTCAAAGACCATCTCTAGCTCCATCGACCCACTACAGTCCGCCTACCACTGAAACAGGTCAAAAGAGGATGCCGACTCTCATGTCCTGCATGCCACTCTCATGCATTTGAATAAAAATTGGGAACCGTATGAGACTGCTGTTTTCAATAACATAGTTTCACACAGAGTGTCCACTAAGCTGAGAGACCTGGAAGTGAACACAGCGCACTTGTGAGGCTTTATTGTGAGGTTTTCTGATGACAAGGAAGAGCTCGGCCTGACCCCCAACAATGATAATTGACCTGCCTGAAGAATGTGGAGAACCTGACAATATGATGTCAGGCTAACTGCCTCCAACTGAACTTCAGCAAGACAAGGGAGCTGGTCTCTAATACAGGAAACATCGGTGCACCTACTGTCTCTCATATATAAACAGTTAGAGTTGGTGAGCAGCTTTACATATCTTGGTGTTCAGATATAAGAGAACACACAAACACAGTAAACCCTCTGAAATTTGTGGGGGTTACGTTTCAAGAACACCTGCAAATTATGAAAAAATGCACATTTATGATGTGCTTATTTTTATAGTCTAAACCCTAAATATGTCCCCAAATATGCTCCTAAGACACTTTCATTTCAGACACAGCTTAATACACTACCCTTAATTTTTTTGGTATATGCAGGGTAAATACAGTAAAAATGTAATTAAAATTACAGTAATTAAAAACAGGACTTTAAGAAGGACAAAACAAAAAACACGCTCTAAGCTGGAAACTGTTATGGTGCAGGAATGCTGGACTGCATCTGTCAGAGATGCGTCACAGGGTAGCAGCCAATCAACAGCATGGAGAAATGAATAACGCTCTTGAAATTGGCTACTTTCAAACCTCCCGCCTCTGAGTACAGCGGTATTTCACCATACCAAGACACACTTTCTTTGTACCAAAAAAATGTATAGCTATATTTTATTTGGGAAAGTAACTGAATTTGCTTTAATATTCATGTTACAAAACAAGTAAATTATATATTTTTTTAATAATTTAGCACTAAAATGCATGTAAAATTATATATTGCTATGGTAAAAGCAAAAAAGAATTTGGAGGACCTCTTGTGCAAATTTGTGGGGGTTTAAACAAGCAAGAATTTGTTAAATACTAAGAAAAAATCTGTGAATGACTGAATTTGCGGGGGATTACTGTACACTGGTAACCGAAGCATATTTACCATTTGAGGCAGCTTAGGAACCCCTTTTAAACAGCTGTTGTCAAGAGCATCCTGTCCATGAGCATCACTTAATGGTTTGGGAACTGCTCTGTCTAAGACTGCAAAGTCCTGCAGTGAGCGATCAGAACTGCCCTGACGCATAACATCTACACCATACACTATAAGACCAGAGCAATTTGGATCATTAGAGGCTCTTTCCATCCTAGCAACTGTCTGTTGCACCTACTAAACATGGGCAAATATTTCCACAGCCTTATGGTCAGGACTGAGAGACACAAAAGGAGATTTTATCCTCTGGTCATAAAACTCCTCAACTAGGACATGCCTCACATTCACTTAGCAGATTCAAGATTTCAAGATACTTTATTTGTCACATGCAGTCATACAAGTACAACACAGTGAAATGTATCCTGAACCGCTCCTATTACTGACTGTGCAAACATTAAAAACAATAAGTAAAATCTACATTAAAATTACAATCTAAAATTCTAAAATTAAAATCTGGGCCTTGGTATGTACATTGTGCAAATGAAATGTTAAAGTGCATTGTGCAAAAAAAAATAGCTCAGCAATATAAACAGAGTGGGAAGTGGCCAAAGTGAAATGTAACCAGAGTAAACAGTTATCAGAGTAATTATATAAATAGTGTAAACAGTGACCACAGTAATATATAAAAGTGTAAACTGTTATCAGAGTACTATATAAACAGTGTAAACAGTGACCAGAGTAATATATAAAAGTGTAAACAGCGACCAGAGTAATATGTAAACAGTGTAATAGTGATTGGTGTGTAATATGAGATTGGATGTGTTATGTGGTCTTGTTTCAGTCCGTTTTGTTATGAGGGGAGTGGGGGGCATGTTCTGATTTAGGACTCGAATGGCCTGAGGATAGAAGCTTCTCTTGAGTCTCTCTGTTTTGGCCCTGATAGTGCGGAACCTTCTGCTCGATTGCAGAAGTTGGAACAGTCCGTTACTGGGGTGGGACGAGTCCTTCAATGTCCGAACTGCTCCACATGCAATAATATACCTCATACCATAATAATCCTCATACTATAACACTCATCATACCATAATGCCCTCTGGACCTTTTCAATAGTGCACAGCTATTCACCATTTGCACAATGTCAGTTTGCACAACATCAATTTGTTCTCCACTGTAAATATTCAGATACATTTAGTCTATTGTTTGTAAATGTTGTTATATGTATTTAATTTTTTTTTTTTTTTTTACAAATATGTATATTAACCATTTTATTATTATATTTTGTATTGAATGTATTCATTTGTATTTTTAGGGAGTTTTTCGGGAGTGACTTTCTGATTTTTTTTTTTTTTTCGGATTATATTTCATTGCACATTGTCTGTGTAGAGCAGTGTATATGATGAATGAACATCTTGTATCTTGAAACTTCAGTCAAAAATTCTGGAAAAACGAGAGTGTGGTTAAGAAGACCAGGAACATGAACTAACAAGGCAAAAGGATTGGCTTTGATTTCAGGTGGACTTTAAAATGATTCCAAATGCCAAATTCTGCAGTGTAAGAATGACCCTAATCAGCTCGGCTTTTGTCTCTGCTTCCACTACAGTGTGCCTGAAGTGACCATGAGAGCGTGCGGGCCTGCAGTGCCTGAGTGAGGTTAAAATCTAAAGAATGTTAAATCTCTTAGCTTGATGTCGATTCTTTTATACTTAAAAGAAAGAACTAAAGGGAAAGACCTGGGAAGGAGCATGCACTAACCAAAGAATACTCTCAAATATAACCCACTTCCTGGCATTTTACAAAAGGTTGATTTAAAAGAAATGTTATTTGTATGTTGCTTTTTGGACTGTGCTGTGGAGTGGCACTGCATATCCTGGCTCCTGTTCCTGCTTGCCATTGTAAAATTGATGTGCTGTTTGCTGTGAAGCCTGAAAGCACAGTAACAATAATTCCTTTCAGGCTGTTTGAAATTCAGCTTGATCAGACGGACGCTGTCTGCCCCCCTCATCCCCCTTCGGTACAATCTTTACTTTCTCATACTTTTTCCATTTTCGCTTTTGAATAGCCCAAAATAAAAACACAATTGGACACACCTGGTCAAATAAGTAAAAAAAAAGTAAAAGCAACAGCAACAGTATATCCCCCTCACACATCCATTTTAAACCCACATTCAATTACCCAGTCTGTACATCAAGCAAGGATCATAATGGCATGTCTATTCCACACAATGGGAAGCAATCGCTGAGTCATTTTATATTCTTCTGTCCCTTTAAAACTGTCATGATGATGACAGTATTGGAACAATGGCATCTTGATAGGCTTCTATATTTACTGTAAGACAAAAGTTTCCCACTTTTCAAAGAGGCGTACTTTCTGCTGCCTCCTTGCTTTTATTTGTTTTTAATAGCTAAATTAATAATGCATTTATTAATTATATGAGCCGTGTTTATTTTGCTTCATTCCATAAACACAGTGTGACACATTTTCCTCGCTTTACTCAGGCAGACACTTGGACTCTGCTGTGCAAATCCTCCTTGCAGTCAGTCTGATGAAACAACAGCTACTGCTGCCAGTTCTCTTGCTTGAGGGGGCATACACTTACGCTCAGGCTGAGGCCTACTAGAACAGCATAGTTCCACAAAACAAAATGTTCCAAAGAGGCTGGAAAGGAGTAAACTAAGACATTGTTTTTCCAAGCAACTCAAGGGCACAGTTCAACTGTTGGATGGATGGATGAATGAATGGATGTATTGATGGATGAATGGACATATTTACAGATGGATGCATGGATAGATGGTTGAATGGATGGATAGATGGATGTGTAGATGGAATGTTAATGGAAGTTTTCAGAACAGAGAGAGGACTGAGTACTGCTGAATAAAACAATTCATATTTTTTAATGGAATGCTTTAATGAAAAATCATATATACACAATTTGTTGGTGCCCAGACTACTACATTACAGAAATACTAGATAATAATACTAGAAATACCCAATTTTTTCTGCAAAAATACATCACCAAAACCTCTCTTAGCCCTCTCAAACCGCATCCAGTTCTTCCTTAGGATGGCACAGATTTGTTGATGTGGACTGTGAGTTGGCAAAATGAAAACAACTTAACTGGCAGCCATTTCACATCAGTGCTGGCATTTACAAAGCAGTTGTATGGACACTGGTCACTGTCACAAATGGTTACTGTTACAAAAACTCATTCTAGATCAGTACAGGTGGTTTGTGAAAACAGACCCTGTTGTCTAAAGTGGATGCCCTCAGAGGTCATTTTTATAGCTCATAGTGTGTCATACTGTGTCCTAAACCACATCTACAGCTCTGTACCACTTTAATGAAGAGCCGAACACAGTTTGAGCAGCCTGAGAGAAAGTCTGTTAATGTATTAACTCAAAAGATTTTGATGCCTAGAATGTGCTGCAACATTTGTCTTGTTGCTAAACATAAGAGGCAATATGTGAACTCCAAACATTGCATTGGTGGACAATCATGTAAACTATTAAGACAGTTAAAGTGATTTAGATCCACATTAACAGATCACTATGTTATACCAAAGTTTCTGCCTCCCGCCCTTTATTTGAACCTAATAGGCCAGGAAGTCCAAACTGCTCTGAAAAGGCAAAGAGTAAAACTGAGACAAAAAAAACAGTCTCAAAGTCCAGTAGTCCATCTGCTGCAACATAATTTATCAGCCTCCCACTGCTCTGTGGAAAGAGATCATAGGATCATAAGATCACCCCTGACCAGACACTGTTTGGGAGGAAGACCATTCTCAACACAGCAGTGACAACAACATGGCAGAGGCTTGTTAGTGTGTTTTGTAATATTATGAGTGTACCAGGCGCAGCAGCATTGCTGGAGTTTTTAAACATCTCAGTGGCACAGCTGGATTAAGAACAGTCTGCCGGCTAACAATATCCAGGCAGCAGTGGTCCTGTGGTCAGAGCCTTGTCTGAAAGTGAAATCCCAGCAACTGTTTTATGGATGGATGAATGGATGAATGGATGAATGAATGGATGCATGGATAGATGGATGCATGGTTGGTTGAATGGATATATGGATGAATGGATGGACAGAAGGTTGAATGGATATAGACGAATACACAGATGGATGATGGATGCATGCATGGATGGATGGATAGATGGATGTATGGATGAATGATGGATGGATGCATGGTTGGATGGTTGGATGGATGGATGGAAAGATGAATGGATGGATAGATGTATAGGTAGATGGTTTAATGGATGGATAGAAGGTCATCCATTGATGCTCCCTTTCCATGGACAGGAAGGAGAAGGATGCTGATACATTGTGCTGAATAGACTGAATACAGTTAAAGACTATAAACCTGAATGGCTTCTTTATCATTTCAGTCATACATAAAATTTTACCAGACCAGCCCAGCTTGGGGTGGGGGATGGGGGGGCAATGCTAACGGGAATACATGCCGGTGTCCCTCTCGATATCGTTCTTCGAGGGGGTGCTGACGGGATCCCGCGCCCACCAGAACCCCTCTCACTGTTGTTTCTGGGGGGTTGGGGAGTTGGCAGTGGGTGCTGACAGGATTCTGAGCCGGCCCAAATTTACCATCGGCCCACTGCGTAAGCACAGGGAGCAAACATGGGAAAGACCAAGGAGCTTCCTCAACAGTTGAGAGAGGAAATTATTTAATTGTACCTGAAGGGCAATGGGTATAAGAAGAGCTCCCAAAAATTTAACAGAATTATAAGTAACGCACTCAGACCTGCCTGGCTGAGGGAGAAACTAAATTTCATCAAGAGCCCTTAACAATTTAGTCGGGACAATTAAGAAAAACCCCACAGGAGGACCTAATGAAGCACTTCAGAGGCAAGTTTTAAATGAACAAACTGAGTAAAGAAGGGTTTCATGGCTGCACACCTTAAGATTAACTCCACATAGAACATCAACTGTCCACTGGAATATGCCAGGAAAAATTTGTACATATGCATACATATATATACATATATACATATATATCTTGTATTTCAAGTATTATAGAAATGCACCAAAAATAAGGTTTATGACCAAAAGCATACAATCTGCCCAGTCAGGCATTGATTATGGATGATGTGATGTATGGACATTTTTCTGCTGCAGCAACTGGCAATCTTGGCTGTGTTACCTCCATTATGGATTCCTAGATATACAAGACCATTTTAAAGAGAAATTATGCCTTCTATTCAGAATTTGAATCTTGGTGATCCTTGGACTTTTCAGCAATGCAGTGATCCCAAGCATACCTCCAAGTCAACCAAAGCGTGGTTAAAAAAAACAGATCCTGGAATGCTCTTGAGTGGCTTTCTCAGTTCCCAGATTTAAATTCCACTGAAAACCTTTGGTGGGATTTAAAGAAGGTAGTTTCAGCACCGAAGCCATCAAACATGACAAAGCTGGAGGATTTTGTATGTGAAGAATGGGCAAAGATTTCAACAGAGATGTGTAAGAAACTTGCCAGCACTTACCGAAAGCTGTTATTTGAAGTTATGAAGGCCAAAGGATTTGAATAATGGGGTTTGAATAATGGTGCACATACACATTCATTACATTTTTCATTGGAACTCAGCATTATCCATTTATGTTCTCAATAAAGATTTTTGTCATATATTTTCATTACCCTTAATTTATATCTACATATTATCTGAGGTGAGAGGAGTTATTTCTTCTTGCAAGTGTGTACGATGGTAAGTGTTTCTGATGAACTGATGAGTGTGGATCCAAGACAAAGGAGTGACAAGGGCAGATACAAGATGTACTGGTGGCTCTACTAGTGAGACTCAGTATCATTTATTGAAAATATACACAGTACATTTGGATGAAAAAACACATTCGAAACAGTTTAATTACTGGCATAGTTACTGTTCTTTGGCAGTCTTGCCAGGCTGCTTAAATACATGGTTCCCACACACTGCTGGTCTAACAATCTAATAATCATTAAAATTCTTTCTGTATTTTGTGTTATATATTATAATAACAATCTTTCAATATTTCCATCTCTTTGAGTAGGGGCATTGTGTGAGCTAGACTGAGGTTGAAAGTCAGCGCTGTGGGGTGAGCAGAGCTCTAAAAGCACAGTTTAGCACCCCTACTGTAGCCATTCACTGTAGAATGAGGCTGCAGACTTAAGTAGATGTTAATTTAGGCAGCAAAACAGCAAATATAACCTAAGCCGATTATTCACTTGAGCCTTGCGCGCTGTGCCAGTCCTATTACGGGTGCCTATGGATGTTGATATGTGATGATGTCATGCCTCGGGAGCACTGGGCAGAAATGTAATTATGACGAAGGGGGATTAAATGGCATGCTGCTGACTAATGTACGTTCCATTCGAGATGAACTAATATGGCGCCTATGAAAAATAAGCAAATGGAAGAAATGAATAAAAAGCTGCGGATGGTAATGCATCTGCTAATTATTGGTATTAATATTGGGCACAAATAACTTGCATCTTAATGGGGCTTTCACTAATTTTAATTATATTCCTATTATACAGGCTGACAGGTTGGCAGCAAAGGACGAGGACTTATTTTAATTTCCTCTGGAATTCATGTTAAGTGTGTTCTTAGCCGGCTGTCCAATCAACCAGGGTCCGGTAAGAGCAAATTAAATTGCTCTGAATGTTCATTCAGCAGCAGCATTTTCTGGCAATATCTTCGGGAAATAAATTGTGCTTTTTGGAAGTAATCAGTTCCATTTGCCTACTTTATTTATTAGTGAATCATGGATAAGAATATCTTGACAATTTTTTTTTACAAATGGAACAGCGCTTAAAAGAGTTACACTGCACAGAAAAAGTGAGAATTATTTATTTCATACGCGTGCAGGAGTTACAGATCACTATAGACCATACAATCTTGAGGCCACTTTAAAGCAGTGACCCTTCAGGTGCAATCTGTGGACCTAATTGTGACCATTTTGTCCTTCTTGCTTTCTTGCTTTCTTTCTTTCTCGACTCCCCCACTCTCGCTCTCTTTCTCTCACCTCTTTCTAGGAGGCAGTGTTCCCTCAGGAGCACCTCACCACTCCAGCCTGCTGCTGACAAAGACTATTTGGTCCCACAGAGAGTACAGTTTTAAATTATGCTGTTTACTTTATTTACTACACTTTTTTGGCATAGAGATGCACAAAAACACCACTGCTCATTTTTCTTCCAATAAAATATCAATGTACAATCCAATGGCTTGGCATTAAGCAAAGTAACTCAAGTGATACTTAAAGTGAGGATATCTAGGTATGTCGTAATTATCACATAACCCTATTTATCACAGTTTCTTGCTTTAAGTATTTGGGGTGCAAATCTGTCCAGTAACCTGAAGCAAATACATTTTATGTATAAATAGTCATAAGAAACTTAACTTACATTCAAGGAGGAGAGTTTTCATTTAATACAGTGAGTAATAATTGTACATTTGATGAGTGTTAACACCTATAGACAGCAGTGAGTAGGATTGTTTATTTGATCTTTGTTAATAGCGCCTATAGAGGGCAGCAATTACTAATATCTGTTTCAAGTTTTTAAATAACACCTTTAACAAACAGTCCTGAGTAATGTTTGTTTATGGAATGTTTGTTAAAAGCACTTATTGAGGGCAATAGTGTGTAATGATATTTAAAACCTTTTTTTAATGTTTTAATTTTTTACACCTGTTGGCATTGTTGAGTAAAATCTGTTTAACAGATGTCTGTTAATATTACATACAAGTGGCAGTGGTGTGTAATGTTTGTTTATTTAATGATTGTTAATATCACCTCTAGAGGTATAGGTGTGTAATTTTCTTTAATAGCACCCACAGAGGGCAGTGATGAGTAATGTTTGTTTATGTGAAGTTTGTTAATAGCACCTGTAGAGGGCAGTGCTGAGTAATGTTAGTGCTGTTTGTTAATAGCACCTATCTAGAGTGTATACGTGTGTAATCTTCCTTAATTGCCCCCACAGAGGGCAGTGGTAAGTAATTTTTGTTTATTTGATATTTATTAATAACACCTACAGGGGGCAGTTGTTTGTTTATTTGATGTTAATTATAGCATATTGTGACGACCGGTGGAGGAAGGCGACACACACACTCAGAGAAGTTCTTTTTCTTGTCTTTATTGACAACCAAATGCACCAAGCACAACAGCATCTTCACAGCACAGGGGCCGTAGCCCCCGTGCTGGCTTTCTCTTTCTCTTGCCCCCTTTCTCTCTCTCAGTCCAAACACTCCAAAACCCAACACCATCACTAACTGCCCCTGGCACCGCCCTTCCCCTTTTATAAACCCCCCAGAAAGTGCGCCAGTTGCCATGGTGACGGCCCAGCGCAGGGCCGCCGCCCCCGTCACGTAGCGCACGTACCCCAAGCATGCCCTAAACATAACCCCAAACAGCCCGCCAAAAACCCACTTAACCCCTAG
>JBBIGB010301942.1:0-11447 GCA_037577075.1 Alestopetersius hilgendorfi | reverse complement strand
AGAGAGAGAGAGAAAGAGAGAGAGAGAGAGAGAGAGAGAGAGAGAGAGAGAGAAAGAGAGACAGAGAGAGAGAGAGTTGATGTCACTTATTTACCATGGCTCGGGTCTGTACTGTAGAAGCTAAGTGTTGTATTATGTAAGGTAGAGGGCAAGGAGCAACCAAGCTGCTCTGTTTCAGAGCTCAACAGTACTTAAGAAAATGAGTGACTCTGTGTGTGTCTGTGTGTGTGTGTTTGTGTGTGTACCTGCATCTGTGTGTGTGTGGGTGGGAGGGTGGAGCACAAGAAAGCTTGAAAGCAAGAAAAAGCAATTAACACAACATTATAATTGTGTGTGAGTGTGTATGTGTGTGTGTGTGTGTGTATGTGTGTGTGTGTGTGTGTGTGTGTGCGCAAAACTTTTCCACTGAGTGCGTACCGATATTAATCCACAGCAGAACTGATGTAAACAAGCCAGTATGGTGGGTGTGTGACACAGTTCGAACTGTGTAGCCTCTGCCTCCTTCTCCCTCTCTCTAAGTCCTACTCTCACTCTCTCTCTTGTCCAGATTGAGCAGCTTGCCCCCTGCTGGAGCTGGAGCAGCTTGCCCCCACAAAGCATCTGCACAAACCTCGGTCCAGCAGCTGCAGGTCAGACACCAGCGCCGTCTCAGCGTCCGTCAGGGCCGTGAAGCGCATGTCGCCCAGGTGTAACAGTGCTGAGAGAACCACAAACACATTCTCCACCTCCTGTGGGACACAGAAAGCAGACTGTCAGAGTGGGTTTCATTTCATATACTTTCAATGTCCTGACCTTGCACAATAAGTAGATGCATTCTTACAACTGAATCTTCTTCAGGTGTCTGAAGTTAAAGAAGCAGTTTATGACTATGTCATGGATAATGTCCCTGTTGTTCCAAATATGTTGATCATCCAAGACACTGGTGTGTGAAGTGTGAGAAATTCACACTGTTGATGATCAGTAAGGACATGTTAAGTGTCCAAATTTTGCTTCTTTTGTGTAATGTTGGTGCTACCAGGTCAATAATTTCCAGCTCTCAAACTGGTGCCGACAAAGTATGACTTTGAAACTAAAATACCTTTGAGATCACCCAAAACTAAAGTGACTTCTGACTTTTACTGTTTATAAGTAAGACTAGCCTCATTGCAACATTAACCGACCACATCTGGGGTAAATATGCCTAGTTTCATCTTTTATACATACTACTTTCATGTGAATTGTATTTGGATTGTAGAAGATTTTAACCTCATGAATACATGTGAAATCCAAATTCCAGTTTGCTAAGCCAACTTTACTTTGACATTTTTGGAGTAAAGCAATTTTTGTTCATCCGAATGTTCTGTCAGCTGGGAGACAATCTTTCGTTCATCTCAGTCGCCACCATGATAATGCCAGAGACAGGTGAAACAATGATCAGGCAGGTGAAATAATGTCACCTGCAAAGGTTTTCTGAAATGTAATGCAAAAAACTATGCAAATACTGTGCAAGACATAATTTTTTAAACAAATAATCCATATGCACTGTGTCCTTTAGGTTCTTTAGGTATATATATATATATATATGTGTGTGTGTGTGTGTGTGTGTGTGTGTGTGTGTGAGATTTATTATTGAGGATCGCATTGCTGTGATGAAATGAGGACACAATCCCTCTTTAATGAAGTAGATTTAGAGAGGTTCCGAGTAGGATTAGCACACTTTGTCTGGCAGGAGATCAGGTGTGTGTGTGTTTGTGTGTCTCTGTGTATGTGTGTGTGAGTTTCAACTAGGGTGACCCAGCATAACAGCCAGAACACAAAGGGTGAGTACACCATGTCCCCTGATATCATAAACACTTCTATTATAAAAATGCTTCGGTCCCTTGTGTTCCTGACGCATATGTGTGTTTCTCTTGGTGTGTTTGTGAACTCTGAAAGACCCCTGTCTAAAAGGTTCTATCTACAGTACTCTATCTCTGAGCAGACTCTTTAAAGCAGGACAGAATTACATGTCGAAAAAGCAAAAAACACAAAAGGGGTCTTCAGCCCACTGGGATGCACAATATTTTAACAAATGAAATTGGGATAAATGAGAACATTTAGTTGTTATGATTGGCTCCATTATAGCTTAGATGTAACCAAAATGTAACCACATGTAACCTTTAGCATCTCAAAAATCTCATTACGAATAGAGAGAGAATTCTGGTTGGTTCTACCCTCAGTGTTAGTATTATCAATATAGAATATTGATACATATAGTATATATAATATATAATATTTATATTGTTTAACACAAGGTCTCTGTAAGTTATTAAATGCCTGGCATACATTGTAAACAATCATGGTGATTTCTTTGGCCGTGGCTCCTGAATGGTGGTCCTACGTCGTACTGTGATAAAAAGTTTAAAGACGTATGTCATCATGATATTGCGACCAAAGATAGCCAGCTATTTTCTGACAATATTTTTAGAACAACCATCTCTGATTGCCTGTGCTGCTATGGCCTATATCTGCTGGCTAGCCCATAAAATGCAATAAATAAAAAATAATAAATAAATGATGTGATGTAGCATTCACAACTTGAACAGCCTCTTCTTTGGATTTTATCTACACACACATTAAGCGTATGATTGCCAGAGTGCAAGTCACCTTCTTCTGTTAATGCAACACTAGCACATGCTGATGACATCTTGTTCTTCTACACTGACTTGTGTCATAGCTTATGGTTCAATTGGTGTCATGCACAGTCTGATTCAACGGGTTGTAAAAGGCATAAAAGATTTAACTATTAAGGAGCTATTGAAGACAATTATATCAGTCTATGTCAGTCTAAACACGTTTATACTCATTATACCGAACTTAAACAAAAAATTACAGTATAACATTAATGCAAATGTTTAAAAATTATCGGTTATCTGAAATGTTATTGGAATATTTGGGGTGACAAAGAAATTTCATTGCCTATGTTAGACCACCAGCTCCAGGGCAAAACTAAAGAAATTAATTTCATATGCCACACATGTATTAGTTAACTGATTAGGCAAACAGCATAATGTAAAAAGTATATAGGATTCTCAATCTCCTTTAATATCACTCAGATATTTATCAATCTTCAGTGTTCTCCATCAGATCTTTTCATTGTAGTCTGAGACTCTCTTAGTCTTTCACCACATCCCTTAGCCTTAATTAACCCTTCCCTCTTTCCCTGCCTCTCCTTCCCTGTCTGAGCACACGTTATGGAATTCCCCAGCATAATGTGTCATTATACTGCTACAATATGGTGATCAGGGCTGATTTCAAGCATGAACACACATATAAACACTCACGCAGGTTAAGTGAGGCTGTTATGGCAACGGGTAAAAGCCCACTCTGAGGTTTGTGTGTTATTAGCTGGTAATTCATCAGTCTGTAGACATACGGTAATGATCTTTAGAGAGTAGCATTACTGTGTTCTTACTGTAAACTCCCGTAACACAGCATAAGACCATGTCTAGAGTTGCTGCCAACGCCCAAGGCCATACACCTCACACACACACAAACCCTCTATACTGGAGGCTCAAAAACACACACTGCTTTTACTCACAGTAGACGGTTGCGTCTGCTCCAGGTTAATTGCAGACTAATAAGCTATTACTGTAGGAAATAAGAGATAAAGTGTGAATTCATATTCCTGAGTTCCATTTGTGTTTTTGCATGGGACAGCAGCATATTTACTGTTTGCCTGTCAGTGTTTGTTGGTACTGACCATCACCTCACTTTCCACTTCCTCATACTATACACACATGCACAAACAATACAAAATGTAAATTTCAGAAAACTGTTCAAATATCCAAAAACATATAAAAAGACACTAAAAAGGCATCATTTATGTCTGGGAACACATTTAGAGTGAGCTTTAGCATTTTTCAGGCCTTTCTCAGGCCAGAAGAAATACACAAATGCTAAAACATAACATTATGTTTTTATAATTCACCATAATATAACAATTTCATTGCAGTAATTCAAGATATATACAGTAGGTTGGCAACAAAATTGACAGCGGTCTAAATCCCAACTGCTTAAGCGCTCATATTACTATAGAACCCACAGTTCTCATAATACAGCCACTCATAATACAGATTTTGTACAGTCACACAGATATAGAGGGTTTTTATTTGACTCCACTGTGATTTTCTTACATACAGCTATTTTAACTGTTTGTTGTTACAGGTACAGAGAGTTGAGTGAAGGATGGAGTTTTTGAAGCTACAGGCCCATCTGAATGTGAGGAGGACCACCATGGAAGTGCCCAATGATGTCTTATTTACAGCCAATTATGTCTTATTTTTTTTAAATGTCCCATATACTGACAGTAACTGTAATTTTTTAAAGGTCTTTGCTGTTACAATGTAATTTAGGCCTTGGAATGTGTGGCTTAAAAAAGACAAAGCTTATGAATACTAAATACAGAATCAAATACCAATAAAGCAAACAAATATATGTGTTAGTGGTCTCACCTGGGTTATCAGATTTCAGGCCGGGTTTGATCAAGTCAACATGATGCTTCGCTCAGTTGGGGTTTATTTTTTTAGTGGTACATTACACAGTAGATTTAAACATGGTTTAATATGTGAAGAGGGCTTGTGTGTACAACAAGTTTAAGCTAACAGCCCATCTTGGTTAAAATAAAAAGAAAGCTTGCTATGGGGAAACTAAAAAATTGAGAAACAGAAATCGAACTGGCCATGTACCGTGCAGAGCTTGCAGTGGAACTTTGATTTATGATAGCAGGGGACTAGTACATCCAGTTGGGTCTGGTTGGGTTGGGCTTGTTCAGGCTTCAGTTTCACACTCATACAAATGTCTAGGGTTTCTATGCATCTGTTAACGAATCGTGCATGTTGCATTGTACGAAAATGTACAGACTGTACCAGTTTGTTGAATCCGAGTGCACGCAGAGCTTGTTTCAGTGTTGATAACTTCTCTTTGCTCTGAGGGCAGGCTGTGCCCACAGCAGGAGCCTCACCAGACCTCCCCAAGTTCAAGTACCTACACACAAAACGCACACATATGAAACGGATAGACATGAACATCCCTGCTCCACTATGAAATGCAGAGCTTATGGACTGAAGGGTAGTGCACAGATAATTTTATTACAGGGCTTAACTTGTATGTACTGAAATTCAGGTCAAATCTCCTTCCATAATGCCAAAATCAGGACAGACACAATTTTAAGCGACTGCTTTGAAGATGACATAAGCAGATAGCTTTTCAGAGAGGCATCGCACCTGGCTGAGGACTAGAAAGGATTTTCTGTTAAATAAGTGGAACAGTGAACCTTCAGTCAGCAAGTAGGCTTAATCTGTGGCCAGATTAACCAGCCCACCAGGCAGAAAACTTGCCAATTTAAACAAAAAAACACATACGCACTCACACATTAGACCCTGTGACCTGGTTCTGTGATTTTTGCACAATCATGTTGTGAATGCAAAATTCATAAGCAGTACGTGGAACAGCAGGTCAGGCTTGAATTTTTCAACAAACACTGATGTTGATTCCTGGAATAAACCTACAGTGTGTGTATGTGATGCTTCATTTAGCATTTGCATGTTAAAAGCTTTCTCAGGGAAACTTAGCTGGTCTTTCTAATTGGAACCAAATTGTGACCAATTAGCTGTTTTTTTTAATGACCTCCAACACACACTTTCAGTTACATAATTTTAATGCATGGTCAGTCTGGCTGTGTTTACCTGTGGATTAGGACATTATTGAGGTACAGGTTGCTCTTCTCCTCTGCTGAAAGGCCTTCAGCCATCAGATAGAAGATGCTGAAATTCTGCTGCTGCTGGGGCATGTTGACGAGGCGGGCCTTTTCCAGCATGTAGGTGTACACACGGGCTGAGCACGCACACACACACACACACACACACACAAACAAGCCAACTTTGAATGAAAGAAATCAGTTCAGTGCCTGCACTGAACACCTACACTGCAAGCACAGAAATGCACCAGATTGTAGCTATTTTTTTGTTTTTGAGACTCTTGTTTAATTGAGAACATTTAATGACATTCATATATCACTATATTTTTATATAGTTTTCCGAACACATGGCAGAGTTTCATCAGCGCTCAAGCGTAAAAACAGAGGTTTTGAAAGAACACTGAGTGGAGCACTGGTGCCCTCTGCAGGGAAATCAGTCCCACCATCACAATATAGGTCAGAGTAGGCATTCATAGTTCATGCTACATTTAGGCCATTTTCACATCTAGCTTGTTTGCAAAAGTTTGCACGAGAATTCGCTTTTTTGCTATCAAGAGGTGCACAATCAAAATTGGCCATCTTTTTACTGAAAACATATGTATTTTAATGTCCATCCACACATCCATCCATCCGTCACTATCTAAGCTGCTTATCCTAACCAGGGTCACAGGGGTGCTGGAGCTCACAGGGTGAAACACGGAGAAACTCCCTGGACAGGTGGCCAGTTGACACCCAGACAAACATTCACACTTAGGATAGAATTTAGCATCTCTTGCAACAGCTTAATATGTGTTTCTTTGGATGGTAGGATGATTTCAAAACTCCTGCAGGAAACACACGCACAAAGGCTCCAGGTTTCAAAAGCCCTGGAAAGTACTGCAAAGATGTCAACATGTTTAACTTGTGCTTTTCTCCTCCAAAAAAGGCTAATAAAAATTTGCCAATTTGGCTTTGAAGAAATTTGATCGTTTTAATTTGGTTTGTTTGATTTCACACTCCGATTCCTTCAGACTGGTGTTCAAACACTTACTTTCACTTACTATTTTAGCATCTTCATATATCACAATCAAAGCAATAAAAGTAAACTTTACTCGAACGCTGCTACTTTATGAAACTACTTTACAATTCTTGCTGAAGTTTTAGACTTGTTTGGTGTGCAGCACATGGCAAATGAGGGGACCATACCTGACAAAATGAATTGTGTTACAGAAAAAATGTTTAATCGAAAAAATGTTTAAACAAAGATAATTCTGAAAGTGCGCCAAATTTATATGTTATTATATTCTGGAGCAGCTGGTGGGTGTTCACCCTGTTATCAGGAAGACTGCCAAGCACCTCTGAAGTACTCTGGGCAAGGTACTATCCCCACATACTGCTCCCTGGGCTCTGTGTTCCTGGCTGCCCACTGCTTCACTTGGTGAACGGGTTAAATGCAGAGGAAGAATTTCATTCTGTTCACACTCTGTATGACAGAATAGTCACGTTCACTTTCGTTCTGCCAGATACAAATTATTTGTTCTTGGAAATTGTACCAGACACTGACCTCTGAGCAGAGTTCTTCTTTTTTCACAGTACTGCAGGGACAGCAGCTTTATGAAGCGACTTGAGTTGCTGTTCAGAGGCGTCTTAGCATGGCCAAAAGCCTCGAAGATAGCATTCACCTGAAAAACAAACAGGAAATCAAGTAGTTAAAGGACATTCACTTATATGGCCAACTGTGTCATATCTTTAAAAAAATTACAGAACCCTAGGAAGTGCTTAGGTAACATTTGAAACACCCCAAAAAAGTGATTTACAAAATAATGCATATTGAGTTTAAACCTTTGCACTTGCTAAGAATGTCCAATAATGCAAATGAAAGCTCTACATATCACTGGGACAGCTCTATATCAAATATTTGACCGTGTATTAGACAAATATGGAACATACAGTATATGGACAAAAGTATTGGGACACCGCTTTTTTTTTTTAGGGTTTGCGTAAGCCTGTTACTTCCAGTGAAGGCCTGAACCTTAATGTTTCAGCAGACCAAGACATTTTGGACAACGGCATGCTTCCAACTTTGTGCACACATTTTGGGGAAGAACCTTTTCTATTCCAGCATGACTGTGTTCCAGTGCACAAAGCAAGCTCCATAAAGACATGCTGGATGAGTTCAGTGTAGAAGAACTTGACTGGCTGCACAGAGCCCTGACCTCAACCCCATCCAACACCTTTGAGATGAACTGGAATGGAGATTGGGAGTCAGGCCTTCTCATCTAACATCAGTGTCTGATCTAATAAATGCTCTAGAGAATGAATGGGCACAAATTCCCACAGAAACTCCAAAATCTTGTGGAAAGACTTTAAAAAATAATGGAAGCTGTTATAGCTGCAAAGGGGGACCAACTCCATATTAAAGTCTATGTATTTGAAAGCAATGTCATGAAAGTCCCTTTTGGCGTAATGATCATACGTCCCAATACTTCTTACTTACATAGTGTGTACAATTACTGAAACAATTATACGTAATAATAAGCATGATCTGTAGCATCATCTGTTTCCCCGTTACTACTATGGAATCCAGTCATTAGCATACTTAAGTACTGAACTACATGTACAAGCTTACTCATGATGTACCAAAATAATCAAAATTCAGATTCTGCACTGTGGTACCGTATTTACCACAAATGCCCACATGTATTATCATAAAAGCCATCCAAGAGGAGTTAACCACTTAAAAAACGTTCTTTATGAGTCCCAACTCACACTCAGATGATGTTAAGCTACTCACCACCAGATGGCAGAGTGAGACCAGTTCTTCAAATCTACTGAGGCTCCTCAAACCTGTGTGTATGTGTTCACTGACCTAAATGTGGAGCTTAGGCTTGTGACTTCATCTGATGCAACATGTGCACTGTGCTTAAAGCTTTGAGCTCTTAACCCCTGCTACATGCCCCACAGGCTGCAGTGAAACGCAGCAGCACTCCATTCTACATTACTCCCCTGTTAATCATCCGAGCATTTAATTCTCCAGTGACTTAAAGAACTACTTCAAATACGGTCGCCTTCTTCAAAAGAAACTGGAGCAACTAAAAGCATATACAATATATAGGAGAGCTACTGACACCTTGCTGTGATGAAACGCGATGTACTTTTACGCAGCATTAAACACACACCTATAAGAGAATTTTTTTCAGAGTGGTTTGATGTAAAATGTGACCTTATTAAAAGTCCTGAATAATTGACATTATTGGTGATAGGAACACTTTGTTATTTACTTTACTAACATATTAGTTAGTAGTTATTATCGAGAGATTCTGAAAATTCAGTGGAAACTTTGGATGTACTTGGTAGCCCAAATTTAAAAGAGAATGAGAAATAAGGTGCTTGTTAACTAAACATGAATTAGTCTATAGCGACTGAGTAAAATAAACAGCACTATTCCAGAGAAAGGGACTTACATGCTTCATGCGTGGCTCCAGGGCGAAGTCTTTGGGGCAAGAGCGAGCAGCCAGGTGCTTTAGGATGTGCTTACAGGCCTCTGACTTGCCAGAACCACTCTCTCCACTGAAAACATGCACAGACTTTATTAATCCTGGGCTTTCCCATAAAGAAATCTAGCCATAGACGCCATTGTATTTCACACAGGTATGTTAAAATTACATGCAAACTACTCACTCAGACATCTACACGACCATATATATTCTCATTTATGACACACATAATTGGAAATACTGTCTGGAGTCAAGTAAAATGTCTATAAAGCTTTAATATAAGCTGAAAGTGTTGCTCATAAAAAATCACTCATTTTAGAATTAACACAAACAATAAGTAGCAATTTCAAACACATGTTTCCAAACCTCTTGTGACCCACAAAAATGTTTATGACCTGAACCGAACCCACAATGCTTCTGTTAGTTAAATATATCTTACAGAAGTTATCAAAACACATGGCCAACAATTTTCTAATAATCTGACCTGAACACATAGACAAGAAAAAAGAAGTACTGTAAAATAGAAGTTATTGTTTTTTTTATGTTGCCTAAATTTATTGTGCATGTTTATTGTTGAATGTCAATTTTTCATATGAGGTGGGCCCCATTTTGCACTGTTGCATACTTGCATTGTAAATAAATACTGCATAACACATATATGTTTCCATACAGGAATTTAAGGAAAATAATGGGACAGATTAAGGGGTAAAAACTACTGACTTGACGCTTTACCCTTAATTGATAGAACCTCCTGAAATAACACCTTTAATTGGAATATTTAAGGTAAAATTAAAGGAGCGGTTTCACAAATGAACGGCCACTTGATTCAAATGAGGGGGTCTGGTGTTTTTCAGGGGTAAATTAAGGTAGGGTTAAGCAGGTAGGGTTAAGGTAGGGCTAAGTAGGGTTTAAGTATGCCATGTTTTGTAGTGTATAGTTTTGTATGTGTAGTTTTGAAGCATATGGTTTGGGAGACAGTTTATATTTTATCACCTGTACTGCACGGTCCAGTAAACACTGAACATAAATTCTGTATGAAAAGACATATACTGTGAAGAGGGCCTCATCTGATTTGCTCAGTTGAAAGAGTAACTTTGTCTCAAATCATTCACTCTACAGGTAAACAGAGTTTGACGTTATGATGGATGTGGAGCTGCATCCCTGCAGCAGTATCAACTGAGGCAGGAGCTTCTCTGCCTGGAGCAAATTACTGTTTCAGGGTACTACTGTCCTTCGGTGTGTGAAAGCAGGGGCGGAAGTCGAGGAAACTTAAATTTGACTCATCCTACAGGCATTTCTGTGCTAATTAAGCGAGAGTGTGAACTAATTCTTTTGCACTCTAGGTGGCATGAAAGACCGCCTCATTGAAAGAACTGTCTGAATGTGCACTACTGTTCAAAAGGTTAGATTTAGCTAATGCAGATATAATCAGTACAAGTAACAGGGACTTAAAATTACTCTTTCCTTCAAATGAATGTACATTAAGTGACATATAATATTTTAAGCATCTTGTGATTGACCAAAATGCACAAAATCAAAGATAATATACTACAATTATCCATTTAAAATTAATCTCTAATTTATCTGCCTCAACTTTTGAAATTCAAGTCATTCTGGATATTGTTTATTTCATAGTTTCATTGCGGATGCTATACAAATTTCTCTGTTGTTTTAGTGTCAGACAGCTCCTAAATAGTTATATTATTTCACAATCATGTGCCATTCATTTTCTGATACTGAATACCCTGATCCCAAAGTTGAAATCTAATTAAAAAATGCACACACACACACGAACACACAGAAACACACACACACACACACACACACACACACACACACACACACACAAACCCACAGAAACACACACACATGGATGCACATGAACTTTTGTTTGCATCTTTTTGTTCTCTTTGCTGTATGTTTTCTGACATTCATGAACTCAATTTCATACAGTCATGTTATATTTTGTCAGCAATATGTCGCTGTCCATCAAAATAACTCTAAATTCAGTACAACGACCTTCTCGCACAAAGGGAAATGTCTAGTTCGAGTTATTGTCTAAATAGAATTCAATCAGTCATTCGTGCTTTGAGCTTGAAGGTACTCACTGAAAAGCACTGATGAGATACAACACCGTGAAGGACAAGTTCATATGAGTGATGGAAAGAGAGGGAACGAGAGGGAGAGAGAGAGAGTGAGCGAGTGAGAGAGATTGCGTAGGGGAGCAGATCATGGACGGGGGGGGGGGAGTGAGA
>JBBIGB010301893.1:0-11450 GCA_037577075.1 Alestopetersius hilgendorfi | reverse complement strand
GTGTGTGTTTTTGTGTGTGTGTGTGTGTGTGTGTGTGTGTGTGTGTGTGTGTGTGTGTGTGTGTGTGTGTGTGTGTGCGCACGCGCAGCTGTGATAAACAACAGAGACCACTGCAAAAATGTTCAGTTTTTTTAGCTTTTATAGGTGCGAGTATAATGTTAAAGCATAATTTTAAAGGAAATTACATCAAAATAAGAGAAATGATGCAGTGTTTACAGAACTTGAATAATTAAAAAAAAAATCTCTTGTTCCCTCTTAAACAAAATGGCAATAATTATCTTTGACATACTGTTTTTTCATCCAACTGGTCACTTTGCAAGTGGAGGACGTTTAGAGAAGTGTTTTTATTCTTTTCCTCATTAAATAAGACGTGATTCAGATGATCAGTAATCAGTACCTCATAAAGCAGAATGAGGTGCTTATGTAGGAATTGTTGTACTCATAGAGATGTTGAATTAAAAACAAATTGCAGTGGTCTCTCTCTATTTTTCCAGAGTTGAATATACAGTCTTTATTATTGCCATCTACTACAAAGATGAAAAATGCCATAATTTCTCTCTTCCCTCCTTCTCTCCCTTTTTTTGTTTATTTAGCATCAAAATGGTCTTGATGTGGACAAGTGGAGACACCTTTAAGACGGGCTACTTTCTGCTCACTCAAGCTCCCATGCAGTTCTGGATCTGTGGCTTACTGCAGGTGTGTGTGGATATAGCCATTTTGTCCCAGGTGTACTACTACAGCCGCTACCCCCAGAAACCTGCCTCACACATCACACACACCAGCAGCACCAAGGCACTCTGAATGATGTACACAAGAAGCATACATGAAGCTTAAGAAGACTCTTGCCTGATGGTGGCCTGGAACACTTCTCATGTTTCCATGTTTTATATCCTGAACTGATAGATCCTTATTTATTGTTTTCTTTACATGCTCATATGTACATGCAAAGATGTGTAGAGGACCATGCGTATACAACAGCATGCAGCGTGCTGTAGATACATCGAGACCTCTTGTGTAGTGTAGCTCTTGCATAGTGGTCAAAACAAAGTGGCGTAAAGGGGCAATGCCTTACAGATATTTAAAAAGGGCTGGTTTACCTTCATTGAAACAGTAATGTACTTTTCAGTTATTTTTACATAACTAGGGCTGCATGATACATGGTCTATATGGGTATACCATGGTACTGAAATACCTTGACAATTATTTCAGTTCTAGTGACATTTGATTGGTATATTGTCATTGTTGCCAAGTGCTTTTTTTTGTAAATTCTCATTTGGACACTTGCCATGTTCGTTCTTTTTTATTTGGGGGCTTCAGGTTGTTTTACGAGAATCATTTAAAATTCACAGAGATTAAATGCATAGTTTTTTTGTGGACATAGGGTATATATAGTTCTGATTGACGTTTACAATGCTGAGTGTAATGTATAGGTGGCATTTTAGCATCGGGTTATGCTCAGGAAGAATGAAGTCATAAACTTGTTAATACAATCTCATCAAATATCGTTTGATAACGTGATCTGTTTGGATTGTATTTAGAAATATTGCAATTTTATTAATATCGCCCACCCATACAGCTAACATAACAATGGATGTAAATTTAATGGGGATGACAATGATTGGACAATGATTGATCATTCATGTTTAGAACACAAGCTGGGTTTTTGTCTTGCTGGGTCTCCTCAGTTGTTTTGTGCACCTGGAGGTAATTTTATCCATTGAGGTGGGTGGGTGGAGTGGGCTTGCAATCTTTTTAGTTTTATGATCATGCAGGACCCTTTTCTTCTTAAGGACATTGTTGTATAGATGGTCTATGGGGAAAATACTGGAGAAGGAGGAGAATGAATCATTCGAACGATTAGGTCATTGGATCGAGATATATTTTGAGGCCAAAGGTTCATAGATACTGTACTACATGAGGCCTAATTGAAGGTGCTATTTACAGTAGTATTTATAGATAAGGATGTTGATGAATCACATTTTATACGAGAGTATAAGTTCCAGTATGTGTTAGATGAGTTGAATGAGGTGTGGGTTTAAAGAACTATTTAGCAAACTTTTTTATATAAATGTGGGATTTAGTTTAATGTTCTCTCTTCAGTACAAATCACAGGATCCAAATTGTTTCAATATTTTTGTTTTATGTCAGATTTCATTATTTAGGGAAGTTGGATTTAAAATGTCCCCTATTGGTGTCTTACATCTCCGAGTCAAAATCCTTTTGATTTATGTAGAAGAACTGATTTTACTGTTTTTGTCAAGTTGTCAAGATATAGTTTTATTTTATATATATATTTTTTTGGTAAAGGCTTTATCTTGGTTGTCTTAGGGAACATCATGTTACTGGCAACTAAGGGACATCTAAACTTGTTATACATGTTTTCTATACTTTCCTCGTTACTCTTTCTGCTTTATTTCTGTTATGCACAAGGCATTTCATTTACTCTTGTATTTATCATTGATATTTGTATGATGTTATCTGTAAACCTGGCCAGTTTATTAGGCACTCCTATTTTGTATCTACACTCATTGTTCTTTGTAACAGGCACTCCTGCTGGTTTATCGGTTGCTGCACAGTCTCTGTCTTGTCTATCAGATATTAGTTTGCTTTTTACATGCAGTTTGTTATTCCGTCTCTATTACAGGCCTGAGTCTGGCATAGTGATTTTCCTTCTCAGACACATCTGATTCAACTCAACTAGTAATTGCCAGTTTAGGTGAATGTCTGAGTGCTAGCAAATTGATGGAAACCTGATACCTCTGCTGTAGAACCACTGTTGACTGGGTGTTTTTGGTTGGTGGACAGTTCTCTACTGAGCAGTGACACTTGTGTTTTCAAACACAGCCAGCAACAGCTGTGCCAGATACACTTAGACCTGTGCAAAATACAGTAACATGCTACAGTTATGTTATCAGTGAGAACTGCCCAGAACTCAAATGATATCTAGTCGCCGGTCGTCCTATGGTCCTTTTCCGCTGATGGGCAGGGTAGAGCCACCAAATTGTGCAGCCACAGAATATTCTGTTTATTATATTGCTTTACTATACCACAGTCCTTGCCATTTCTGTTATGTTCCATGTTCCATGTGTTGGTGCCAAAAAATGAATGTTGTTTGTACCGCTCAGCTAGGTCACTCCACTGCCCCTCCTTTTACAATATTAAAAGTGTGTTGAGTAGGATTTTATTTTTTCTTTCTATTTTTCTTTCTTCATTTTTTTTTACCTTGAATTATCAACACTGTTTTTTCTTGAAAGCACAACCAGTTTGTCTGATGGTCATTGTGTACGTCCAGATCCCACTACTGAAGAACGACTTTTTTGTAGCGTGTAATGGGTTTCTGAATTCTGTTATGAAAGTTGAAGAGAATAAGTATTTTCAGGCATATTGACATACCATATTTTTCAATGCCACAAAGTTGTTGTTATTATTATTATTATCATTATTATTATCATTATTATTATTATTATTATTATTATTATTATTATTATTTAGAACAGTGCTTTAGTGCTGTTTGGGTATATAGTGGCATTGCCAAACTTCAGGTCTTTTAGTATGCTAGAATTTGTAGTTACTGCAAAAGTAAGGAACTTTATTGGATAACACTGTAGTTTTAAGCTATATTTATGATTCATGAACGAGCCTTATTGTCATTAATCAATGACAGTCTTTGATTGATGGCGTACTGCAGGCTGACAAGTGATATTCAATCAAGTGCAAGAGCACAAATGCTCCTTTTTAGTTAAACAACAAAGCTCAAAACAGTGCCATGTCTATAAACTACAGAATGTAACCTAAAGTCATGATCTGAATTTTTAAAAATGTTTTGTGAACATTTAAAAATGGCATGTTCTCATGTACCGCTGAGCTATTGGATTTTGGAACTGATCTGGAGGGAGTGAGCACTCCACCACAAAAGATACAGCACTACAGTTTGTGTTTTGATGATGTGATAGAGAGTCTTGGACGTTCAATTTGGTGATCTGGTGTCTTTGAGAGCCATGACATAATCATAATTTTCGTGATCATCAAACTATTTAGTGACCCTTTGTGCCTTATTGATAAGGGTATTGGAAGACTGGAAGAGACCACCATTCTTCAGATCGTTTAAATAAACAGAATAACTTTTCATTTCTATTTAAGTGTCAATTAAGTAGGTTTTAAAAAAAGATCCTGTAGAATGTTTATCTTAAAAAAAAAAGTACAAATTCACAATAATAATAGTAAGTACACAATTCTAGTATTAATATCATTTAATTTTTCCTATAACATGATTATTTCACCCTGCTCATTTTTCCTCTTAGACTTTTTTAAATTATCAGTGACATACAGCACCCTTGTTCTATTACAGTTGTTTCTCAATCATGTTAGTCATTCTGTACTGTTCAGTGTCATTCACAGACTCTGTAAGTGATCTACACTGATCTGCAAACTGAAAGACTGTATACCGTTGGCCCCTGATATTCGCAGGGGTACGTTCCAGGAGCACCCACAAACTGTGAAAAACTGAATTTTTGATGTGGCAAAAATTTTTAGTCTAAATCCTAAATATGCCCCAAACACTTCAATTTCATCAACTCATCATATTATATAACCCTTTAAAAACATGGAAAGAGAGCTCCACATGGGAAACTGTTATGATGCAGGAACGTTGGACTGTAGCTGCCAGAGATGCGTCACAGGGCAGCAGCCAATCAGCAGCAAGTAGAAATGAACGATGCTCTTGGATTGGCTACGTTCATACACCAGTATTTAACCATCCCAAGACACACTTTCGTTGTGTTCTATGGACAGTCTCAAAACATGTATATAGTTATTTTATATGTAAATGTAACTGAATTTACATTTATGTATGATACCATATTATTAAATTATATTTTTCTTAATAATTTTGCACTAAAAGGCATGAAGAATGATATATTGCCACGAAAAAAGGCAACAATAATGCAGAGGATATTTGCAGTTTCTGAAATTAAAAAATCTGCGAACGACTGAGGCCATAAACTTTGCGGGGATCGACTGTTTATCAATTAAAGAGGAATTTCATTTATCAAAATCTCTGCATCACTGCTCAGACATAAACACACACAGAGCATTTGTAATGCTCCATTCTAGAAAAGCTGTCAGAATAGGCAGTTCTCACATCCCTTTTATAAGATAGATTCAAATGCAGTTCTGTTTGAAGTACCTGCCATTCATGTCCCAAAACTCTCTTTTAAAGATGCTTAGACTGTTTCTATCAAAATCAAGGTCAGTGGGAAATACACAACATCATCATGTGTACCCTGTAGCATGGAAAGATACTATTTTTTTAATTATATCAGGCAGTATAAGAGTCTTCAACCAGTACATTACAATGAAAAATTATTTATTAGTTTCAGAAAATTGTGTGGACAAGCAATGTAATAATTTTAATTTAATCTCAAATGAATAATTTGAAGGAAACAAAAAGAAGGAAAATAATTCATTTAGATTCACAAAAACAATCTTTGACATCGTTTGAAATACTATAAACAAAATCTTTAAATCCACTTCCTTCCATTTCCAAAAATGTATCACCTGTCGGTGAAAACCATACAACATACTGACCGGCCATTTGACTTCTAGAAATACTGATTTAATTTGCTTGCTTTGGAATCCGTAATTTGTATTAAAAGAAGATCCTGAGTCTACTGCATTAAAAAGCACGTCATCCAGAAATGATGATGACCAATAAATACTGATTTTTTTTAATCAACAGTAAGAAAAGAGATCTTTGTGCTATAAAGGGAGTTGTAAAATTTCATGGCAGTGTAAACACTCAAGATACTTTAACACATTTTAACATCTGACAACTGCACCTGGCTAATGATCCCATCCTTTTATCTTTGGTGTGGAACTGACCCATGCCGGGGCGCTCGAACAATACAAGGCCATTTTTGGCCTAAATAGAAAAGATTTTAAAATCAGGGAAGTTCTAGGCATATATTTTTGAATTTTGAATCTGGTTCAGTGGTTCATGCAGTGCATGAATTAAGCTATTTGTGTGGAACATGCAGGAACATTTACAGCAGGCTAAAAATTACCATCATATTCCTGCATTTTACAGACAGGACAAAAAAATCATGGAAAAAAGGAATGATAATATTACATGTTGTCAAGATAACAGATCACTGTCCATGTGCTTTCAGTTTTATTTCATTTTCATTTAACTTGATCGTAGCAGCTGCTCTTTCCATGGTGTAAAAATGGAATTTTATTCCATTTGTGATTAAATGACATTCAAAGTTAAGAATGTTTTTTTGCCTTCACCTGTAAAGTTACAGTTTTGGAAATGCTCCCTGTTTTTTTTTTTTTTAGACAGAAATGATATACAGTCAACAGAAAAGCCTCACCACAAAGCCCAGAGCTCGACATGGTTACAGAAGAGGACTGACATCTTAAAGGCAGAGAGTGGGCTGGAAGGGTGATGGCTACAGCTGCTATTATAGTGATGCACATGCACATGCACGCAAATGGACAAAAATAAAACGTGTCATTCTTTTGTCCCACATTTGCCTTTTTCCTAATTGCTTTTTTTTAATCTCAGTATCTTTGGAGGCCACTGTTAGTCTTTTCTATATACCTAATTTTCTACATTTTCACATTAAGTCTTTAATGATCGAATCTCTTTGGATCTTTGCACTGTCATTTGTATGGATCTGCAGTGCGGCTCCCTGGCAGCAGCTGTGTGTTCAGTGATTCCATGGAGGGAACTGTCTGTGTCCTGCGAGTCTTCACTATTTTGGGACTTGGTGCTGTCCTGTAAGTGGGGCTTGTGGTGGGTCGCGCGCCTTTGCTCCTCCTTCAGCTCCAGGTAGGAGCGGGAGAAGGTGTGAAATATAGATGTAACTGGGAACGCCATTAGTAAGATTCCACTGAGGATGCTGCTCAGCGCCACCACCTGTCCTGGAATACTGCGTGGCACCATGTCTCCGTAGCCCACTGTCGTCATGGAGATGACGGCCCACCAGTAGCTGCCAGGGATGCTGGTGAACTCCTGTTTGGCGCCCATCTCGCTTTCAGCCAAGAAGACCAGTGGTGAGAAGAGTGCCATGGCAACACACAGGAAAAGCAGAAGCAGACCAAACTCGCGGGTGCACCTGCGGATGGTCAGCCCCAGCGTCTGCAGGCCAAGGGAATGACGAGCCAATCGCATAACATAGAAAATGCGGAGAGCTCGCAGGACCCGCAGCACCAAGCCCACCTTCTCTAGGTAGTTGTTTCCTGAGGCAGTGGGCCGGTTTCCCACTGATAGAGAGTCCAAAATCAGAGTGATATAGTAGGGCAAGATAGCTACCACGTCAATGATGTTGAGCGGTGTGCGCAGGAACACACATTTCCTCTGTGTCTGAATGAAGCGCAGCAGGAATTCTAAAGAGAACCATCCCACACACACCGTCTCGAGCACAAAGATATTGTAGCATCTCTGGGAGCATTCACCCTAGGAGAAAAATGAGCGAGGCATGAGTTACTGCTATTTACCTTAACTTCAGAGTTTATTGATACAGTGCTTTCTGTTCCCATTCACAAGATGTTTTTACTCCTAGATTAATTCAGTCGACATTTATATTAATCTCGAACCATAACAATAGACGCAACAAGCCCCAAAACATCTAGAACAAAGCTGTCGCATAATCTGAGAATCGGCTCGCTCCTGTTCGACTGCCAATACTGAGCAGATTCTCTTGGAAGCTGTGTAAGGAACGAGGCTTCAGAAATGTAGGCTGTTTTCCAAGGCCGTTTTCTGAGTCCCTGGGAAAGTAAATTCTTCAGATCTCATCCAACATTACAGACACAAATGTAGTAAAATGCAGAGGACAGAATTCTGCAGGCCACTGTTAATTAAGCATTAGGTTCTCTAGGGAAAATATTCAATTTCCTCCTCAGATAATGAGTAAACCTTATTACAAGCTTCACCCAGACATAAATGTTTTTTCCCCCTTAAAAGATCACTGGAAACTATGGCAACTGCATCAGATTTACAAAACTAGGTCTAATTAATTTACCTCATAAGCCCTGCATGATCTGCTACTTCTTTAGAGAAATAATCAATTTACCAGTCTTAGTAAATCCATACATAGTTCAAGAAATATTTGAACCATCATTTGAGAAGGCATATATGCATTCAGTTTTTTCATCTGAAATTACACAATAAACACATATCCTCTTCTTGTATGTTAAATATTGCATATTATTTACAGTTTGTCGGTCTGTACAAAGGTTGGTCGTCTTTACTGGTAAATATGTGCTTGGACAGAATTAAAAACAGCCAGATTTAAATAACTGAATTTTGTAGCATCCAATTGAATGCAGTATCTTCAGTTGTTCAAAGCACATATCCATATAAAATGGTGGGCATGTTTTCTGTAATGAACATTACAACAAATAATTATGCACAAAACTCAAAATAACTCCTACAGACAGTGAATTGAGAGGCATGTCTGAGAAAACAGAACAGCAAAAGTACACAGCTTCAGGAATTCTCATTAACAGAACACGAGACGCTGACATGCATGCTCACACAGGCACATTTGCTAGAAAAGATGTGGATTAAAGATGCAGTGAATGCTAATTAATCTCCATAATGTTTGTATTTGTGTGTGCACGCTTCCAAATCTGGTGTATTATTTGTAGTTTTCGTGGATGTGCAGTGAGAAGAGAATGTTTGCATTTTCCAGTGAGGAAAATCCATTAGCTCTGCTCTTGGCTTATGCTACTGCTGTGCTGTTGCCATTTGAAGACAAGATTTTTGGCTGAGTGCATTTTTCGTTGCTCTACTTTAGTGACAGTGAATCTATACCTTATCAGACCAGATTCGATTCAATAAAACAGACCATTACCCATACATTCTCTGAATCCTTGCTCAGCTAGCAGCGTCCTCTGCATGAGGAGGTAGGGGAGGAAACATGGGGAGAGAAAGACATCAGGACTGACTGTGAATCTGGCAGGAATTTTAATTATGATTATCTGTTCTACAGCTGTAAAATAAACATGGAAGAATGTTAGGAAAGTGCACACTAATGAATATTCATTACCTTTTGTGAAAAGATTCTCTTTTTTTTTTTTACAAATTCATCAAGTGAAATAACTGTCATACAGGAAGAAGTGTATCATTTTAATCGAAAAAAAAAAAACCCTGACAGCTGCAGTGGTTCTTCAGTGGATTCGGCCTGCCCCCACATTGTTTTAATTACTGTCATGACGCAGGATAATTAAGAAAAAACAATAAGATGGCATCCTAGGGTCCACATGCTTATTGAAGCCTGACACCGTCTTAATTAAATCAGCATGCTGCTCATTTGAAGACTTTATTTGGAATTTCCTCTTAAACCATGTACACCCAGAACCAATACGGATATTGAAATTAGCATCAAATACGTCAAACTCTGCTTTTCAAATGATCACCTTGAACTAGAATGTCCTGACCTCAATATAAATAAAGGTCTTTTTAATCAACTCCCCAGTAATTACTTCAGTTATATGCATTACAGCATATATGTAATGAACTATTTTCAGACTAGGCGGGGGGGGGGGGGGGGGGAGCTTTAAGCTCACATTTTACAGGCTTTCGACTGCCTATTGAAAATGACCTGTCATACAAGAACCCACCACAGCACGAAATTCTTCCTCTGTATTTAACCCATTCACTAAGTGAAGCAACGGGTAGCCAGCACCCGAGGAGCAGTGTGTGGGGATGGTATATTACTCAAGGGTACCTCAGTCTTCAGAATCAAAACCCTGACTTCCTGATTACCGGGCAAATGGCCTAAACACCAGGCTACCAGCCGCCCCGGAATTCTCAAACACTAAAATAATATTTACATCTATAGAACCTAGTTGTTCATAACTTTTTAATTAAAATGTTTTTTAGTAGCAGTTTTACACATTTACGCATTCGTATTGAGCAAAACGTTGATGTTGGTGGTAAGAGCATGAACGATGAGATCTAGATGCATCTAGAACTCATGCCAAAGTCACCATGGAAGCTAAAAACAGATGCTGGAACAAAACACCTTGCAAAACTGTGGGACAAACTACAAAAACATCAATATTCACAAAACAAACATTAAAAAGTGAAGTTAAATACTAGGATGCACTGATTTCTATTAGCCAAAGTGGCAAAAATATAACATTATAAGCCAAACATCAAAATCCAAATAACATAAATCAAACAAAGCGCTACATTAAAAGAGAAGACTGGCTCTTTAACATATTTATCAAATGTGGCATTCAATACAATCGATCCTCCATATTGGCTAAGAGGTCTCTTCACTCATTTCTCCATTTAGAAGAGCATTTTTGGTGCTTTTCCTCACATTAATAGCTCATTTTAGGTCTTTCCACTATAATTCCACTGGGTTAAGGTCAGACACTACCTTCTTCTTTAACCACTCTTTGGTAGAATGACTTGTGTCATCAGGGATGTTATCTTGCTGCATGACCCACTTTCAAATGACATTCAGTTCACTGATGTCTTGACTTTTTCCTTTAGAATTTGCTGGTACAATTCAGAAGCTATCCTGGCCAAGCTGTAGCAGACAAAGCTCAAATCATGACACCATCACCACCAGCTTTTAAAAGTGGGTTGAGGATGTTATAGTGAAATGCACAGTTTTCTTTTCTCCAAACATAAAACTTCAGAAAGTTATTTTTTGGTCTTATTCAAAACATTTTTTCCCAATCAAATCAAGTCTAGCAGGTGTTTATTACCATTTCATCCATATGCATAGAACATGGTAAAACAAAACAACAGGGCCAACAAAAACAATAGTACAATCTTTTGCAGGACAATACAACATATAGTGCAGTTGACAGGAGCAGTAACAGTGTGAATGAATACAGTATTATGATACTGGCAAAGTGTGCAAAAAATGGAAAAGAAAGGCAAAAATCGAGGTAAACAGCAATGCTGACTGTGTTAGAAACAATGCACAGCAGACACTAGGTTAGAAACAATGCACAGCATATAAAATACAGTATCAGCTGGGGGTAAGTCTCAGTCGTGGGTCAGAAGCATGAACAGCAGACGGCTGAGCACACAGCCAGGCGGAGGCCTTCTGTGCTCAGTGCAGTGTTACTGGAGATGATGCTCCCAATGACTGAGTTCTCTGATTCAGGATGTCCAGAAGCCAGTGTCAGAAAGGGGTGTTTAGATCCAGCAGTCTAATCGTTCCTATCATATGCTGATTAATGATGGTGTTGAATGCTGAACTCTGAAGTCTATGAACAGCATTCTCATTGTTATTGCCCAGATGGATGAGGGCCAGTTGAAAGGGGCTGTTCAGAGCACCATGCATTTAACAGTTTGGATGATACGCAAACTGAAGGGGTCCAGTGTGATTTTTGGGCCTCATGACTAGAGGTCGACCGATATTGAATTTTACCGATACCGATAGCTAGGTTGGTCTGTACTTGCCGATAACCGATTAATT
>JBBIGB010301886.1:0-11451 GCA_037577075.1 Alestopetersius hilgendorfi | reverse complement strand
ACACACACACACACACACACACACACACACACACACACACACACACACACACACACACACACACACACACGTTATTTCCTTTGATCTGTGAAAGCTTTGAAAACAGAGAGGGAGAGAAGCAAGGAGGGGGAGACCTATTTAGCGCAAGACACATCAACAAACCACTCAAACAGCCTAAAAAGAGTTTTGCCCTAAAAAAAATCATTCACCCTTCTTTTGGATTTTCAGTATTTTTCCACAGCATTTCAGTTCACATTTGTGTTTGCTCCATTTTTATTTGGGTTGGAGATCAATGGGTCCGTCCAGTGTCTTTGATATTTCTAAGCTGCTCCATTTGACAAAAAAAGGGGACTGGAACAAAACAGACTCCAGAAAACTGAAAGGACTCTCTTTGGTTCATGGTAAATCCCACTGCGTCACAGTGGTATATTTGATATACTAAAAGGGACTTGCATTATAAAAAAAACACTTCTGCAAAATAGAAATGTTATTTTTCAGTATCGTATTATGCCTAGTAATAATGTTAAACTTGGGTAAATATGGGTCCTCAGTGTCTAGGTCAATGCTGGTATACCTCTCTTGGGGTGAATTTCTATTCCACACTGACTGGATTCAGGGCACACAGTGGGAGAAACTGATGAAAACCAAGCATCAATTCATCCCACCATAAAAACAAAAAAAACAGCAATAAAGACAGAAATGAAATTGTCTTCAAAATGACAAGTCACATTTTTAAAACACCCAAAAGCATCTAATCTGTATTGTCAAACTGTGTGTCTGTGTACTGATGCCTAAATTATTTTTCTTCATAAGATGCCATACATAGAAGGAAGAGGGATGGAAGTTTTCATTTATTTTTCCCCCTCTTGGCCTTCTCTACTTTTTTTTCTATTCTACCTGAGCCTCTGGGATGGCTTGGGCAGCGCAGTCCTCGCCTGGATGTTGGGTGGGACTAGCGTTGGTGCTGGTACCCATGGCTTCAGTGTCCCCTCAGCAACCACCCCCGCACCTGCCCACACCCCCGCACCTATTCCTGGTTTTACACAACATGCCGTACTTTCTTTTTTATGCACTACACATTAGGAAGCACTCAACTTACATCTATAACATGACAGACTAGGGCAGGTGAGGCATGTACACTAAACAAAATATAAATGCAACACTTTTGCTTTTGCTCACTTTTGTTCTGTTTGAACTCAAATTTATGTTCAATAATAAAAAATAAATGTTCTATACAGCTTTTAGTACCATTTAGTGCAAGTAGAGATGCCATTTTGTTTGGAGAAATCCTTATTTTTACCACAGAATTATAAATCAATAACCGCTTGAACACCGCTTCTCTCCCATTCATTCTGTACAAAAGGCTCTGATCAACCGCCTTGCACTGTCGGCCCCACACACGGTTGACCATTCGGTTCAAACAATAACGGCCAGTTGCACCACATACTTGACAAAACTCACTCAAAACACAATAAAACAACTCCAATGCAGTTTGATCACAACACAGTCAGTTTATAGACACTTTTAGTGCAGTGTCATAAAGTCCCAATCAGCATCCATCTCCCAAGAGTTTCTCCAGTTTTTCCCTGGAAATTCTTATATGCTGGACAAATGTCCTCAAATATCCCTAATTTGTTTTTTTTTGTTTGCCTTTTGCTTTGTTTCAGAATATAAAAAACATAGCTTTCACCCCCTGACCGAGCGCAGTGGAGCTCCTCTATGTCTGGTTTTCTCAACTGATCTGGGAGTGGTTTTCGTAATAAATTATTCTAATAAATTAAATATTATTAAATATCTCCTTAGCCGGTATATTCACTCACACACATGTGGACTTCGCCACTCATTCGGCCCTCCTGTTTAATGCCATTTAATTACATAATTCTGTCAACATGTATAAAATACTATCTAGCCTCTGCAACGGTTATTAATGTTATGCAAGTGTCTCGGTTGTAGGTCATGTACATGTGTCATTTTGTTGCATTATGTCCCTGTATGACCTCATCACTGCTACTAAATTCTTAGATTACACTGCCCAGCCCAACCCTATACACTCAGTCAGCTCCATACTTATTTCCACCCTTTGGATTAGATCATTAAATAAAATATCTACAAAATTCAAGCATTAATTGAAGGACATTTCTTGTTTTTTTGTTTTTTTTTAAACAAAATCACATCACAAAGACCAGCACCCCATGGATTTTTATGACCAAAAAGAGAAGGTGCCCTGCCCAAGAAATCACAAAACTACATTAAGGAAGTGCATACTTTGAACTAAGTCGTTAATACAAGCTCATGAGAAGTTTAAAACTGTCAGATTCAATATCACATCAGACCAATAAACCTTTCCTCTAAGATACTGGAAGCCTGAAAAATTCCTTTTCATTCTGACTTCCGATGTCTTGCTCAGAGGCACAAATTGAAATGCTTTGACTAATTTTATGGAAGGTATGCTGTATTCAGCCACTGGACAAACCCGTCAGTCTCCTAAAACCTGGCTTGTCTTATAATACTGCGTCATGGAGAGTTATTATCTGTCTGTTCTTCCTCTGACAAATGTTACTGCAGGATTCTATAGAAAACAGAACAGACCAATGTGAACCAGAATCACATCAAGAAGTTATATTATTTCTTAGCAAATTACATTTTTAATGCACGGAAAGTAAATCTCTCATATTAACAACTACGTCTAACTGTAATTTTGCATTCAGCAATATTTTCTCAATATTCTGTCAGTTTCATGCAAGTAGGTTTTCATGCATTAAAATGACCACAAATGACTGGTGTAGATGGCTTTGTTGATAACATGGTTTTCTTTTGTCATTTTTACTCATTTGTGTCTCTTGCGGTTATGACAAGCTGTTGTTCATTAAATTAAATTACATTTAATTTATAAAGTTTTTTTTTTAAATCAAAGTTATCACAAAACAGTTTTACAGAGTTCAGGTCCAAGCCCTTAGTGAATAAGCCAATGGCGACAGAGGCGAGGAAAATCTCACTGAGCTGGAGGAAAAGAAGACTCAAAAGAGGGATCCATCCTCCTCAGGTCGACACGGACAGAAAGAAAAGAGTGTCTCTATGGAGATAACTAAGAAGAGAAGGCCTTAGCATCTGAACTTAATGACAGATTGGCCATCTACGGCTAACAATTAATAGAAAAAATTTTGTTGGAAGAGTACCTGAGTGTCTCTAGCCCATATAACAACACGAACAGGAACAACAACCTTCATTCCTTTTAAAAAAAATGCTGTTACTTATAATAAAACTGTTGTGCTTTTTATTTGTGTTTAGTAGATGGTTGTCACTGTTAGGGTACAAGTGTACACGCTTCAGTGATAGCGCTATTATTAGCAGATATTAGCAGTCATGGAATGCATCTCATTGAGTCAAATTGTGAGACAGGAACTGTGGAAGGGCACCAACGTATAGTGAAAAATCGTGTTGTTGTAATGTGGTAAAAGAAATGCCTAAAAATACATTTTAATTTCATTTTAAACCCATTACCCTTAAAGAAAATGTTAAAGTAAAGCTGTAATTATACTGTACAGTTTACACACTGAACTCCCGAAGTGCTAGAATGTAAAATACTGATATTACCCCTGTATAGACTGCATTGTAATGCATGCATGCGTGTTTTCTTTGGTATGCGCTGTTGTTTTCTTTGGTATAAGCAGGGTAAATAAGTAATAAATTTATTTAATTTACAGTAATACAAATACAAGCCTTTAAAAGAACAAAACAAAAATCATGACAACACTCGAGACACTCCATGAGGGAAATTCTACACTGCAGCTGTGAGGGATGCATCAAAGGGAAGCAGCCAAACGGCAGCAAGGAGAAATAAATAATGTTCTCAGATAGACTACTGTCAAACCTCCCGCCTCTGAGTAAAGCGGCAATTCACCATCCCAAGACGCATTTTCTTTGGGTTTCTCTGGACAGCACCAAAAAATGGAATTATTTTTTTTACATTGATATTTAGCTACATTTATGTTAATATTTATGTTACAAAATTAGAAAATTATATTTTAATTAAGAATTTAGTACTCTAATGCATGAAAAATTGTATATTGCCATGAAAGAAGCTGTGATGTCCGGGCCTAGTCTGCTACACCCCCTCGTCCTCATGGTGGGTTGCGCAGCGCCCAAACAAACAATCCAGAACGAGGATGAGGGGGTGTGACGGACAAGGCCTGGATGTCACAAAAGCAAAAAAATATTTGAAAAATATCTGCAGTTTCCACGTAGTGTGGGGCTTTCAGCAAACAATAATCAGTTCTGTGCCATGGACTGAAGTCGTGACTGCTGAACCGTGTATATGTGGGGGGTTACTGTAATACTTTTACCCTGTGGCTATAAGCCTAGCCACTGGTCTTGGATTCGCCAACCAGAGTTACTCTAATAAAGCAGGTTGCTAGTACAGAGCCTCCTGATTTAGTATCTCCCTTCTGGTCATGTAAATTAATATGTGGTTAGTTACGTAATCAATCTAGTCTCTTCAATGGCTGTGTGCGGCTCCAGAGACACTCTGCTCTTTGATTTAATGACAAAAAACACGTTCTAGGCAGCAAGTCAAATGTACATCTGACGCTGCTTGAACACCTAGAGCCTAGCCAATCATGCATGTTTTCTTTAACAAATATATAAGACATATAATGCAGTTCTTATTAAAACTGCAATGTGATTAGAACAGTTTAATTACAACAGACTAATCAAGTGAAAGCTGAGTGTGTGATGATCTTTGGAGGTTGTAAAATGACTCCTCTGGGAACTTCATGGCCAGTATGTGCAAATGCCAAAGCAATTTACCACCATCTTTTCTAACTCAGCAACACTGATCACAACTGTCAGGACAAGTACAACTCTCAGGACTGTCAAAATCCTCATCAAATTCTGATATCAATCACATGGCTGCATATTGAAGTTTTAAACTGACTTTTCTGATTTTAAACAAGGTTTCACGCTTTATGCTTCAAATGATCAAACCACTTCACACAACATGCATGATGCAACCCAAGGAAAATGTGTTGTTTTTATATTTCACTCCTTGGCCCTAGAGCCTTGCAGAATACTAAAAGCATCATTTGTTGACACTGTGGAGTTTTCTTCAGTACAGGCTTGTCACAGAGCTTACTAGGCAGCTGGCTGACATGTTAACAAGGCTAGATATAGTGATTAATAATACTGAGACACTGGTCTAAGATAAGCATCCCTCTGATTGAGAGCACTCCAGCAAGACCATCTGCATCTCAAGGCCAGACACCAGAGTTTTCTGTCCGAGTCTGAACACCTACACTGAATACAAAATACATCAATTTCGATCGTTGTCCTTTATGTTGCTGAGTACCTGAAAGAAGGAGCTTTCACACAGTATGTCATGGCAGATGTCCAGGTGGCCCTGGGGGGCACTTTGGGAGCCTTCTGGCTGAGGCTGGCTGTCAGGAGTGGGTACGCTCAGCTGTCTCGCATGGGCGAACGACTGGAGATAATGCGCTGCTACAGTCCAAAACTGCAAATCAGACTCGTCCCCAAACAGACTAAGACAGAACAAGAAGCCACAGTTAAGAGATGTTTAACAAAAGGTGTACAAAAAGCAATTTGTTTATGTGTCAGGCACCACTGTTATCTGACAATTACATTTGTACTGAGTGCGATATTATGTGCAATATTGTTTCAGACTAATTTGCCATGAGATGTGTACTCTTGTTTACTCTGAAGTGCCCCTTGATATGAAATGTTTCCAACAAGAGCCACAATCATGGAAATGAGGTGCAACTACACGTATCAGTTACTTCAAATTATTAATTTTTTTTTGACTGGGTTGTAACTCTATGAGATGCAAGTATATTATTCTCTACCTCCTCTTTATCATCCTCGCGTGAAACCTCTATTGCAAAGATACTTTTATTACTCAATTTTCAAATGGCAGTACTCAATGGTTAAAAATGGCAGGCATAGTTTAAAGCACTGAATTATCATTTCATGTCAAGAAATGAGTCTGAAATAAAAAATATGGAGAAGTCAATACGGCTCTCGGATTTGTGATGCATATTAACTTGAACCAATGAACTGATATATGGTGTAGCTGTCAATTACAATTACTCCTCTGTACACTAACACACACTCACCGTGACACAAGGAGGCAGCGCTGAAGCAGACTGAGCTCTGGGTCTTGGAGTACACTTTTGATATCGCTGAGAAGATGCAAGACACATTATATGTGAAGAAAAAGACCAATTTTTCATCTCTAATGATGAAATTCACATTACATCCTACATGTACAAGGTTGAGAAAAAAAAAAGAAAAGTGAATGGACAATATCTGATCACTGCTATACTGTATTTATAGACCCACGTATAGGGAAAGAAAACAACCTGGCCATCAGGCTGCTTTATTTGATAGAAAGGAGATGCAGTGCTGGCTGCTTTGGATTACAGACTATAGGCCATTACTCACTTAGACAGAGAGTTCAACTGCTCCTGAACAAGCCCTTTGATTTCATCCTTTTCATGGTAGTCCCTGAAATGCACAAAGAACATTTAGTACATTCACGGACACAAAAACCCCACAGTTCCTGAAGCACTGAGCTAAAGAAGTACATAAAGGAGCTAAAGGAGTACATGGCCTGGTCATTATCAGAGCCATCCCTATTCATTACATTAATAACTGTATAACCTACTGATTATTTATTGATCAATTAGCCTGGAACACATTTATTTTTATACTATAAAAAAGTGAGCTTAAAACACAGTAATCCCCCGCTGTCCGCGGAGGTTACGTTCCTAGAGCACCACATATAATAAAAAACTGTGTTGTTGTGTTTGGGTAAAAAATGCCTAAAAATGTAAACCCTAAATTAATTTCATTTCATTTTAAACTCAATTTAATTCATTACCCTTAATGAAAATATTAAGGTAAACCCATAAAGACTGTACTGTAATTCATGCACATTTTAATTTAATTTACAGTACAGTAATAAATCTATTGGGGTTTAAAAAAAACTAAAGAAAAACACTCAAGATGAGTCAGGGACGCATTGGCAATCTGTGCTTCTGGAAAAGAACGACTGTCCAGTGCACAGCGGACGTCGGCCTCTCTTTCTCGGCTGAGATGCAAACATTATAAACAATAAATAGCTTTAAATTAAAAATATGGAAAATCTCTGGAACACACTAAAGTAGAAATGCAAAAAATAGATAAATAAAAACTAAAAAAGAGCACAGTCTGAACTGAGCGGTCCGGGAGGTGTCCTGCATGTGGCCGTGCCACCCCCTGCACTGATTTATATTTAGCTGAATTTATATTTGGATTACTTTTTATTACGGTTGCAACGAATATTCGGCCACCAAAAATTTTCAGCCAAAAATGACAAAAAATGTATTGTCAAATTCCACATTTTTTTTGCGTGATGACGCACTCAACAACCGCAACCTGCACGCGCCAGATTGGATTACAGTCAACAAGTCTGCTGTGTTGGCGCATTTCGATATATATCTACGAAAGACATGCAGAAAGTCATTTGTAAAGAGTGCGGTGCTGAAATTTCAAGAGGGGGTGCATCCACAAATACTTTCTCAATGTCGGAATTAATTTAACACATAAAACCAAAACATCCCAATCGCCATGCAGAGTATGAAGCAGAGAAGAGGCAAGACCCTTCGAGCACACGCACTTCATCCGTGTTTTTGAAAAATACACACACGGAGTGGGTGTTCCATGTATGGGCTATGCCAGTCTTTGTTTTAATACACTATTTTGGTTTAGGCCATCCAAGAATGTTGTTTATCTTTCAACAGTTTTAAAGCACTTGTTCTGAATGCACTTTATTCATGCACTTCATTCAAAATATTCAAATGCACTTGAATGCACTGGTTTTATGAGAGAAGGTATTTAATAATATAATTGTATAATATTTCATTCTTGTATAATATTGCTATCTTGCTTTTAGCCTATTCATGAGTGGGCCCAAGTAAAATATTTTTTTTAAATGTTATTTTATATTGTGCATTGTTTGTATGATAAATAAATGTGTTCATATTTTTGTTACAGATGTATTCTTTTAATAATTTAATAATAATTTTCTTCGGTTTTTATTATATTTTTCTTAATTTAGAAATAAAATGCGTAAAAAACCATGAAAAAAGCAAAACAAATGTGGAGAATATTATGGAGATTTTCGCATAAAACGATGAGTTAGGTTCTCTGCGTGTGACTGGATCCGCGAGTCCTGATCCGTGTAAAACTGGGGGATTACTGACTTGGGAGCAAACCAGGCTTTTAAAGGCTTGGCACAGCCAGCCAAGGATCAAGTGATTATTTATGTTAAGGTGATTGGGGTTTACACTTCTGTATAAATAGACTGTATGTGTGTTTCATTATTTGTCTGTTCACCAACACAGTTGTGTCAGATTATTCCTTTCTTGTTATTGAGCCTTGGCCCTCGTGCCTTCTTTTGTTTTCATTTAAAATAAGGAAAGAAGAAATGCAAGTCTGCGTCTGTGCCTCCTTGCTGAACGGGCATTGCCTATTTGTGACAGAAGAACAGATCGAACTAGGTGCAGCAGACTTTACCACGGGTCTGTGGGAACCCATGACAAGCTTGGTGAGTGGGACACGCTGGTCCGGGCAGGGACATGAACCGATCCGGAGCGAGTCGGTACACTCCCAAGGAGCTGCTGAGGTATATTAGCTCGGAGGATGAAGGGGTGATTTACGGCTGCCAGGAACTTGCCCTGTAATTTCTTTTGTTGGGGGCTGGGGGGCTCTGCCTTGAAGGCCCTTCTGGGTGCCCAGGAATGGGGCCTTTTGGGGGTGGGGTACTGTAATGCCACCAAGTTGGCAGACGCTAGAGCCTACCATTGGACTGTAAACATGGTGGGCTCTTATTTTGACACAGGGTGTAGTTCCCCTGGTCGGTTAAACAAAAAAGTATTCACAGCCAGCCGGGGATCAAGTGATTATTTATGTTCAGGCGATTGGGGTTTATACTTCTGTATAAATAGACTGTTTCTCGTTAATGAACCTTGGTCCTCATGCCTTCTTTTGTTTTTCATTTAAAATAAAGAAAGAGCAAATGCAATTCTGCGTCTGCTGAACAGGCATAGGCCATTTGTGACAGGTTTGCTTCATGAGAACCTCTTAAGGTCAAAAAATGCCAGCTGGGAACATTTCTAAAACAATTCTCTTACCTTTAAGGTATTTTTTTTTAAAGAATTTAATTTTTCACATTTTTCCTTAGTGGAACACTAAAACGCAACCAAACAGAGAAAAAAGACATTTATAACTGCTCAGTTTTTAGACTCAGACCTGAAAAGCCAGTTTGTGATGGCATATGCTGTGAAAAAAACGTATCTAAAGAAAGCTCTAAAGGTAAAGCAAGTCATTTGCTTAAATAAAACTGGACCTTTAACCCAAAGCTGAATGCAGCTTTGAAAACATACGTAATTATTCAAATAGAATTACATGTTTTACACTGCCTAAAAACAGGATTTTCATAGTTTATGCTTGTTTAAACTAGTTTATATTAAATTAAATTGGTGTCACAGTGTGTCATTTGTCAAATTTCTGCCTCCTACACTTAGTAGAACTCCTTTCACAGAAGGAACAGGAAATAACAAACAAAATGAGAAATGATTTTGTGGTGGCAGTGCAGTGTAAAAAAAATTATGTCGTTTTACACTTGGCTGATGTCCATAGTGAAAGTTCCAGACCAAGGCTGAAGGAGAAGGAAGGCTTTCAGAGTAAGAGCAGCACGGGGAAGTAGAAGGTATGGACACCACACTGGATCTGAGTACAGGAAAGAAAGAGTTAGTAAGAGATGCTGAGAAATCCCAGCCATTACTGCATTAAGCAGGGTCAGACAATAGTAAATAAGAAACTTTAAGTGCTGACAAATACTCAAAGTCTATAATTACTTTCCCCTTAGTCATCCCGCTATTTTCAGCACGTGCCAACACGTGACGTCACTGGATGGGCACAGAATAGTGGATAACACCATTACCCCTTCCATACTGCCCAGGCATGAACTGCTGGACCAACAGGAGTGGACCAACTTCTGGACATATATACACAAAATACTGCAAATGTTACAATAAATGTCAAGTCTGGCTGTATAAAATACAATAGGTCTTACAATCAGTTCAAACTCAGTGAAATTGTTTTTGAAATGCAAAGATATGTAGCAACCGATTATATCGGAAACAGCCAAAAGTTTATAATTTTATTATCAGTAGATCTGGGCAATATCACAACATTATTCATGATAAATCACCTCACAAAACGTCTCAATGTGTTTTTCTGAAACTTCCAATGATACTGACAGCTAAAGAACGCTGGACAGCTGCCAGTGTATTGAGTGTGTTTGAGTATGTGTGTGTGTGTGAGAAAGCGTACTAATCATTAGAATTAGTCATTGACAATAGGCATTGGCCTAGTTATCAGTAACAAACTAGAAGATCTTTATTGCTGCATCTACACTACAAACCTCTAGACTGTGGCTATCACAACCCTGTGAACAAAAATGTTCCAAAGTCCATCCATTTATCAACTATATATCACCTGATCCTCTGAATTAAAAGGTCTTTAAGCAGTCGAACTATGCATGTTACTACAAACGTAATTTCCAAAAATGTTGGGACAAATTATAGTAATAGTGTTAAATTATAGGAATTACTAATTATTTTCATGTGGCATCATTTCAGTGGAATGGATGTGGCAATAATCATATTTCATCTAATGAACAACTTGACTGACAACCTACTATCCAACTATTAATGAGGTTCAATTAGTAGCTGCAAACCACTGGTAGATTAGAAGTTGCACCTGTTAGGTCCTGTTCGTCCATCCTATAGCTGGCAGACTTCATAGCCATTTCCAACACTCGTACACAGCCATCATCTGAAGCCAGCACCACCTTGTCTGAGGTGCACCAGTCAATGTCGAGTATTCGGTAACTGACATTACGGCCCACTCTGATACTGCTAACCATCTGCACCTGCAAAAGTGTGAGCAATTATGTCATTAGTTTCAACTCACTTTATTAGTTTCAACCTTGTTCATTATTTCAACCCTTGAAAAATGAAGACTTGTGTACTTCGGAAAGTTAAACAGCATGCTCTCATTTGCATAATGCATACATGGACCCTACTGATTGTCATTCCATATTTCATCCAAGCATTTACTGTTCAGTCTAAAATATGTTAAATGCTTCAGAAGCAGCATTTCAGTTTGTGGCTAAAAGGCAACTGATTATCATTTTATTATTGTCAGAAAAGGAGTACCAGATGTCCAAAAAGAAAAAAAATTGATTAAAACCCACAGTCAGCACTCTGCATTTAATTATCATTTTGATAAATTTAGGAGGCAACACACAACTTGTCGTGTGTGTGTGTGTGTGTGTGTGTGTGTGTGTGTGTGTGTGTGTGTGTGTGTGTGTGTGTGTGTGCGCGCGCGCGC
>JBBIGB010301818.1:0-11459 GCA_037577075.1 Alestopetersius hilgendorfi | reverse complement strand
TCCATTCAGGAACCGTTATCTCAGCATGACTACGCTTAGCCATATAGCTCATGTTTCCATTAGCGTATGGGACACGTGTTAGGAAATATTTTCAATAAGTGACGTTTCTATTAACTGTTTTGACTTCCTGGTTGTTGTATTCTACAGTGAACCTGAAAAAAATCCATCCTGGAGATTTGTACTAAGCCAGGGCTTCTTCAGACCTCTGCCTCTCGAATGTTCTGCCAGTGCTGGCCATGCTGGTGTGTTTTTCTTTTTTTCTACGTCTGTGTGCCGAGCTGCCGGCTCAGCTCCAGTTACGTCAGTGTGAGAGCGGGCGAGTGGGTGGAGCCACAATAGTGATTGGAGAGTAACTCTCAGGGGAGGGTTTTTGTTCATTGGCGCTTGTTGCTTAACAGTATGGAAAGCATTACGCGCCATTTTCAAAAGGAAGTGCAAAACCGAGCTACTGCGGTACACAAGGGCATACCGAACCGTGTAGCGTGTACCGAACGGTCCGGTAGTTTATTGTGTACTGTTGCATCCCTAGTAGGCATCCTTGTGGGTCACTGTGTTCAGTTTCTGATAGACCATGCAGAACCTCCATGAACCTTCTTTTTTCTTCACCAAAACCACCAGAGCTTGAGTCCTTCCTGCTCCATCAGTATATCAGCCAGCCACACTTCCCGCAGCCCATTCAGCTGCTCCAGCACTTTTTGGCATATTTCCTCTTTCAAGGAAGGCAGCAAGCTCCCTTCTTTTCTGAGGCCCGGTAGATTTGCAGCACGGGGCACCATCGTGTGGTGAGCATCCGCCCCTGCTGCTCCATCCTCGCCAAGGGCTTCCCATTCCATCTCTCTGGCTCCCTTGCAGGCCTCAACAAACGTGAACCAGCTCGCTCTCTGGATCAGCTTCTGCAGCTCACTCTTCACAGGGCCTCTGTGAAGGCTGGCCATCAATTGGCTTTTCAAGGTCAAATCATCATCCTCCCCTTCCTTCACAGTCTTTTCTGGCACCACCTGAAATGACACTCCCAGAGACAGAGGATGAACGACGCCAGCCTTTCCCTGGGCTGCTGTTTACAGATGTAAATGTCAGCCCTCAACCTAACCAGTCCTGTGTCCTCCCCATATAACCCTTTTAGGAAGGTGAGAATTTTAGCTGCTGTGTCCCTCTGTTCTCCTGCAAGTATCTTGATTTCCATCCTAGCATCCCCTGCTAAACCACTGAGTACGAAGTCAACTTGTTGTATGGCTGTGGGTGCGGATGTCAACCTCGATTGTCTGCTTTCACTCTTTAAACACTTTCACTGACCCATCGAACTTGTCTCTGTTCGTCTCTGTTATTTGGCTCTCTTTCATTGCTGTGCCAGAAGAGATCATTGCCGACTATGCTAAATTAACTGTGGCAACCTGGGGTAAAAGGCCTCCACAGTATTTATTTTGGTTTCTAATTTAGTTTGTTACAATAAATAGATGCTTTATTGTCATTGCGTCAGTACAACACAGTGATGCACACAGTAAGATTTAGAAATTTAAAAAGTAAATATAAAAAAAACATATATATATATATGACATAATTTGTAGGTTTAAAATAGAATTAATTATTTTAAATAGAACAAAAGATACAATATATGCATACCTATATACAGCAGAGATAGGAGTTACAGCAGGGGTGCTATTATAATATACAAGTGGAATATTGCACTAGACTATGAATATCAAAATATAGGTATATATTGCACATATTGCAAGGAGATATATACATATTACATATATGTATTTATACACACAAACACACACCAATAAGCCAATATTCCGAATTTCCTCAGAGCTGTATATAGCATAGTTCTGCCAGAGTTAAAGGTAGACTAGCAAACACTAAATAAGTAGAAAAGTGCCGTCTATGTGGAGAGCTCTGGGCCGCTGCCTGCATGGGCACTGCCATCTGAGTCGGAAGACACGGCAAAATGGAAGAGAATCACCCTTAGACCCAAAACTGATTTTAAATACTCCTATACTCACTGCATACAGCATGCAGTTTTTAAGAGGGTAGGGGGGAGGCAAACAAGGGATGAACACACACATTCACACACAAGAACAAAGACCCACATTCAATAATTAATTAATAAGGAAAATAACCTAACATAAGTTAAAAAACTTTTAAAAAAAAACTAATTTTAAAAACCAAACAAAAATATTTTGAACTGTCTGATAAGCCAGATTAACTGCTACCCAGGCAAATGAGAGGAATACAAGCTGAAAGAACAATCCACGAGATTAGATCTGACTCAGGTGCGGTAATAACAGAGCCTAAAATAAGCCAGTGTTTTAAGTACTATTATACTATTTTGTATTCAGTAAAATCTCAAGCCGGGCATATTGAAATTCATACATTTCTTGAATTTCTGGACCTTTGGAAATTAGGCAATGAGGCCAAAGAACAACTAAACAGGGACTTCAGCCTCGAGGAAGTGAGGCAGGCTTTCCCCTCTGGTAAAACCTCAGGCCCGGTTTGGAATAGAATTTTATAAAAAGTTTTTCAACAAATTGGCCCCAATATTCCTAAGAATGATTACACATTCCATCAAAAATGGAATAAAAAAAAACTAAACTCAAACTCTCTTCTTGGCAGTGCCAATTGTACACTGTCCTCAGACACGATACGTTTCCTCCACCATGTTAATCCCGTTCGTCCACCAAGGACTCCTCGCAGCATCTTGAAGTGCTGTCCTTCCCGTCCGGCACGACACGAGTTTCTACGAGACAACAATTGCACAGAAACCTCAGCCCACTCTCTTGCCACCTCGGTCCAAGATTGGCTCACACACACACACTTCATGTAGCTTAGCCACTTCCCTTCATGCCGGCTGGGGATTGTGGAAGGTTTCTGCGCTGCTCACTCACTCCCTCGCACCGTCAGCCTCCTTTTGTCCCTTTCCTCAGTCCATCGTCTCTCACTCCACTCCATCCTTCACAGCAGCGGTCCACCTATAGGAGAGAACAAAGGGACACTGTCCACACCGCGCCTCACCACCATCGCCAGCCTCCGGTACCCTAGTCCACTCTCAGACCCGAGTGTGGCGAGGCTGCTGCTTCACCTGAGGAAGTCATCCTAACCAAGCTTTCCCCTGAAAATGTCCCGGAATTGGTGCCCAGAGCATGGTCGGCGCAATGACCACGAAGGAACCAAGCATTGACAATTTCTGGGTAGATCTTAAGCATGCAAGACGACCAAGGAATAATACAGAACTAGAAGCCTTTGCAAGGAAGAATGGGAAAAATCCCAAGCACAAGAATTGAAAGAGGGCTATAAAAAGCGTTTGCAGGCTGTGAATCTGCCAGAGGAGCTGTTACTCAGTACTGATTATATAGGGTGCCCAAACTTTTGCAAAGTGCCACAATAATGTTTTTATTTTTATCTTTGTTCAATGTATGACATAAAAAGTAAATATGCATCAATGTTTGAAAATATTGTGCATTTTTTCCATTTCCTTGGGAGACTGTGTTTAAATCTTTTCAAAAATAAAAAATGGCCAAAATGTTATTTTTCGAGGGGTGCCCAAACTTTTAGGCGTCTCCCATTGTCCAGAAAGACTGGAGGAGATTTTTTTACACCGTGAGTCATTTTATCCCACATATACTGACAAATCACAGAATGTAGGATTCTATTGGTTGGGAGGACAGCACCAATTCAGGACAGAGTTTCAGCTGATCTGGCAGCTTTGGGGGGAGTGAACGGAAAGTATGACTTGACGGTCCGGGATGAGAGAACTGAGTCACTGCTCCTCCCATTCCCTTCCTTCCTTCTTTCCTTCCTCTCTAATTCCATAATAGTCGTATGGGCTCCCATACAAATACTCTGTCCGTGAATTTACTTTTTTTAATGTTTTTATTTTGGGGTCTTTTACTTTATAAATTTTTGCCTCTTACCTAATTTTGCCAGCGTCTCAGAGCCCAGTACCATGCTCTGAAAATGCAGAGGTACCCAACTGCTGCACTTTTTATATTTGCAGTCGTTTTTTTCTAACTTAAGTTTTCATCCTCACTCTCCTCACACTCGGTGGAGTGTGGAAGTCACACTTAACTAACAGGAAACATCTGTGGGTATGGTACAGTTACTTTCTTTCAAGCGCAAAGTGGCCCGTATGAAAATGTGTATACGTCTAAAACACATTTAACAGTCATGATTAACAGTGCAATGAATTAATGACTGATTTGCTCCTGAAGGGTCATATCTACAGTAAAAACACTGAAGATTTGTTCAGTACACTTTGTCTTTGTAATATGTGCATGGTGGCTATGCATGCACAGATACACATGTCATGAGTTTTAATGATTTTGCTATGCTGTGTAAATATTATGAACAATGCAGTGAGCTGCAGCAGAAAGGGCTGGGCTACGGTGGGGCTGGGCCCCAGCACTGGGACCAACTCTATTCTGCCTTGCATTCCATGTAAAACTTTTCAGGGTCTCCTCGGCATCTGGAGCAGCTTAAGTTTGGATGAAATGTGTGTGTGTGTGTGTGTGTGTGGTGGGGGTGTTGTTTGGGGGGGGAGGGGGGTTGTTGGGGGCGCGTTGCTCATAAATGCTTCTGGCTGCTTCACATACTTTTTAAGCTCAGCACATCTGGAGCTCGGGTTATTGCTGCCTAAAAAAGAGGGTGAAAAAGTCTGGGCAAATTCAGGAGACTGAAGTGTATTCGTGCATGTCTGAGAGAATGACTACGTCTGTGTTTATGTTAGAGTTTGGCTGACCACCCTGGACAGCCCCTTCCTGATAACACCGCTGTTCACAGAGAGACAGGAAGTCGAGAAAGAAAGAAGGACAAGCAAGACAGAGAGAGAGAGAGCTTGGTTTGTGGTCATTTTGTATCCTCACCGCTGTTTAGGTAAAAAGAGAAATATCACATCTGTTTAAGGAGATCAGAAAATCAAAAGGAGGGAAGGAGACGGGCAAGTCCTCAAGGTTTCTGGGAGAGGGACTAAGTATGAAATGAAAAAGTGGGGACTACAGGAAAGACAAGTTTAGTGTGTGAACGGCAGAACAATGAAGAAAACAGCTGTTGCAGCGCAAGCCTGTTGAACATCTAACGGGTGAGTTGCCTCCACTCTATTGCATTATTGGGACACATACTTGTGTACTACGAGAAGGGAAGGATATTTCTCGCCAAGAAAAAAAGGGAAAGGCAAGAGGTTTTCTTTTTTGCCTTTTAGGAGTAACAGGAACATCACAACAGAATCATAGCCTTCCTTGTTTATATCATAGTGACATGCTACGCTCTTGAAGGGTTTCTAGAGTGAATCCACAAAAGAAATAAAGCAGGCCGCAATTAGGGTTTTTTTTTCCCCCAGTATATTTAAATTACCAAATAAAACGTAATGGTATGTTTACCGTAGAGGCATTTTAGCTTAAAAACAACCCCAAAACATGTTTGATTTGACTAGAGATTTGCAAATGTCCAAGACAGGAACATTTAATTTTCAGAACGTTTTCCACAATGTTGTAGTACCAGCACAGTTTTGTAGCAAGGAAAATTCCTTTTTAGCATGTAAATATAATGTATGATGTTTTCATTACTTTCTTCTCTACTTGAAGTCCTTATGGTCACATCACAGTTTACAACAGCTTCTGAGGAGTTGGTTTTTCATCAGTGCTCTTTTGTCTCTATGTGCAGAATGTACTCTGGGCTGCTCTAAATCTGCAAAGCACTTCATACACCATGCTTTCCTCAGCTCCAGCCACAGCAACTCCTGTCCTCCAAAAACCCACTTCCGGCAGATCCCCCTCTCCTCGGCTGCCCAACTGCTCTCCGCCACAAACCCCTGCATCACTGCAACCATTGGTAGATGTTTCAGTCAGCTATACCCAGAAGTCCTCCTCTCCTTCACCCCTGCTCTCAGCTAATTCCTGGCAAACCATCTCTCCATCTTCAACGTCTCCCTCACCTCTGAACCAAAAACCCCATACCCCTCCTGCCCAGAAACCCATGTCTCCACAGGTACCCAAACATATCTGCCCACCTCTCCCTGCGCAACAGCCATCAACCGTCCCCAAAGTCTCCCCCATGGCCATGCCCAGACCCCCTCCACGTCCAGGCTCCAAACCGTCCTCACCACCTCTCTCCAGACCCCTGCCATGCATCATTTCTAAATCCTGCATCACACCAGGTCTGACTGACCAACCCCAGAAGCCGTCCCCTCCTTTCATCAGCATCCTGGACAAGCTGATCAAGACATGTCCAGTGTGGCTACAGCTGGGAATGTCTCAAGAAAGAGCTGTTCATCTCCTCAACAAGGAGTCATCTGGGGTGAGACTGTACTACTCACTCCATTTATAAAAGTGGGCGAAAGGCAAAAAATATCATGATACTTGATACAAAATAGCCTATCTGTATCATAATATTCAGTTTTTATGAGGTTTGTAAAAAAAACAATTTAAAAATCTTTTAAAACATTTATAAAAATAAACATGATTAGGAATAAAGACTACAAAGGTTCAAAATGAATTAATTAGTTTTTAATACATTAATAAATATGTCAGCTGCTTAATGGTTCTGATAGCTTCAGTGTGCTTCCACAGATTTTTTTAGTGAGAAGGGACACCGGGCAGAAATCCATGGTTGTGTCGGTGCGTCTCCCTGACCAGCAGGCGCTGCCATATATCCAGGAGTTTCAAGTAAAAGAAGAAAAGGCCTGTAAGTGAAGCTCTATAATGAAAAAAAACTATAGACTATAGATGCAATATTTTGACACGTTTGAACACACTCTCACTGTGAAGGTTTTGCACAGGCCAGTGGTGGTCTGTGGAGGAGGAGAGCTGACCATAGATTTCCTGTTCTCAGCTCTGAACTGCTGTTAAAAGTGACTGACTTCCTGCCCCCTCCTCCCCCTTGTCTCAGTGCGTGTCTGTGCCTGGGTATATGACGAGGGTTTTCTCTATCTTTGTCACAGTATTCTAAATATGGCCACTGTCTAAAGAATGAGTATTAGGTCAGCATTGCGTAGACACAGTTTGTCCTGTTATAAGCTCCTGTAAATGTAGTTTGAAACAGTGTAGCTGTTATGCGACTTGTTGAAACTTTATGCATTCATAACCTTGAAAAGTTTTGTCCCAAATTTCTTCAACAGTGCTTTATCTTGAAGGCTCTGTTCTGGTTTTTGACAACATCTTTAAACTCATCGCATTCTATTGTGTTAGCCGGTAAGTTGGCCTTCAAACTCAGTTTTCAGTGTCTGCTATAAAACAGCACATTTTAAACTCAGTCTTTTCATCTTCATCCAGAGACATCCTCCCCTTCCCCCTTAAATTACCTCAAGCCATTGTCCGGGCAAGTAAATACGAAGACATGGAAGTGATCTCCACACTCGGTTTAGGTAATACATAATATATATGGGTTAATAAATTACAATTTAATTTATTAGTATTGACCCTGTACATTTACTCACTGTTTCAAAGAAATCTTGACATTGTATCACATTTTTCCTAGACAACTATTTCACAACTTAAAGAGCACCTTGACTTCTTGTTTTCAGTAACTGTTAATCCAAGGGAAATTCCAGATAACCATACATTGTAATTTAACCAATTGTTCCTGTTTCTGTTATTCTGTGAAGCTGTTATAGCTGTTTAAGTTGTGCAATTGGTAAGAAATGTGTGGATGTAGTGAGTCAGTGGCTTCAAGTAGCCACATCATCTCAGCCAGCAAAACTCTCTTCTGCACATTGAAACACACACAATTAAGCCAACAATTTAGATTAGTACTGGAGAAGGAAACCAGTCATTATTATTTGGAGTTGTAAACTGTTCAGCTGACTCACATTTTCAAATGATCAATTAGATTGACCAATAGGAATGGCCCAAAATTGTTGTTACATTAACCGGCTATTTTGTTACAGCATGACTGTGTGCCCTCTGATCTTATTTGTATTTCTTACCATAGAGTTCTGGAGCTCAACACTGAACAGTCACATTCAGGGCAACCTAAGTATACCTGCAGCCAGGTGCAGCACCCGGGATGCAGCAGACAACAGCAGCTCCTGCGAGATCCAGCTTTCTGTTGGCAGTGACCGTTTATGGTACGTCAACCCCATCTTCATTGAAGAATACTGCAACAGTTTGCCATCTAGCCCTCCTGCACCTATACTCAGGACCCAGAGTCTCAACACACCTATTCAGGCTCCACTCAAGTACAAGAGGCCCCCACCCATGCCTCCACGTCCCGTTAGCATAACGGAGGGAGCTTTGACTAAGCCGGCGAGGGAGGAGCTTGCAGCAGAGGAGTCTACAGTGATCTCTCTGAGTTCTCCTCCTCCTGTGATGGTGAAAGAGGAAGGAAGCCAACATGCGTGTGCAGATAGAGAGGGAACTCCAGCCCCGAGGGTAGAAGCTGAGACAGCCAAACCAGACGTGGCACAACACCCTGTGAGTGAAGCAACAAAACAAGCGAGTCGTGGGCCTTCACACAGGATTCCCCCAGTACCACTCCGACGCAGGTTGTCTGAGAAGCAGCAGTCGGGAGAAGAAATCCAACAAGAACCTTCAGACAGCAGTACTACTGTCTCTGTGCCGGCAGAGAGTGAGGAGGAGGTTTCTGGAGTTCCTGTGGCATTTCTCATCTGCCTGGACAACAACGACGAAATGGCACAGAGTGAGAATCCTGTGGATTCCTCTGGACAGCCAAAATTATATCAAGATGAAGGACTTGTGGATCACTCCAAAATATCAAATGGAGCCTCTGCTGTGACTGTACTCCCACCAGCTGAGGTGAAGAGACCTGCTCCTCCAGTGCCACCTCCAAGGAAAAAAAGAATCTCTCAGGCAGTGACCACAGCTTCACACAACGAGGTTCTAGGGGGAAGCATCCAAGAACCTACCTCCATCACACCACAGACCTCCAGTATGCCCAGCTCCACGAATCGTTTACTCTGCGTCCCTTTAGTCCACCCTAAAGTCCCTGATGTCTCACTGTTCTCCCCTGAGGGAAGTGCTCCCCAGCCAGACCATGACTCCTACTCTACCAGCAGTACAGAGGAGGAACTAGACACTACATCAACAGGCGTCCTAGTGAAGAGGACATCCACCATCATGCTGGACCGGGCTAAACAGCGTCTCTCTATGGTGAACTTCTCCACCGTCTTCACAAGCTTCATGAGTGCTGACCGCAAGCTGCAGAAACGAATCGTGGAGCTGGCACGGGATGGGAGCACCTACTTTGGGAATCTGGTACAGGATTACCAGGCCTACACTCTGGACACCATGCGAAGGCACTCCTCAAGTACTGAGATGCTCCAAGAAATCAGACAAATGATGACCCAGCTTAAGAGCTACCTGGTCCAGAGTACTGAGCTGCAGAACCTTCAGGAGCCAAGTGCTTACTCTGAGGAGACACTGGGTAATGTTTAGGATGTGTTACTATGATGTGTCACAGTTTGGTCTTGGTACCTCACACTGAGTGTCGTTATAGGCTTGAAGTAGCATAAATCTGCTTTGAGGTTTCAGACCCAGATCTTTTCATACCAGATATTAGCCACTTTGAAATGTGATCCTAGATCAAATATAATTTTCTGGTATGTAGCTGTGTGAACACAGTGAGAAAGGTCAGACTGGAGACCATGTTTTTCTTCTTCTACTTTACTGCAGATAAATAGTTTTTAATCGGAACATAACTTCAGTTATTTCTTATCAAGATGTTTAGCTTATTCAGGTTCCATAGTTCAGAATTCATTGTTTTTAATGCTGTAGAGCTATTCACTGCCTGACTAAGGTCTTACCTCAGTGTGTTAATAAATTACCCACACACATGTGACATACAGATTAAATCAGACATGAGGGCAATTTCTGAGGTGGGCTGGCACCCCACCCAGAGTCAGTCCCTCCCACCCTGTTAGCCTCAGGGTAGTTTCCAGGTACCTGTAAGGATTAAGCGGTTCCAGAAAATGAATGAATGAAAGAGGGTAACTTGTATACTGCTGTAAGCTCTAAATGAACATTCTCGCCAATGCTGAAATGAAATTTTTTTTATGAAATATTTTTGTGCTGCAAAGCCAAAATTACCTTTCAGTTCCTCCTAAGGATGTACCTTCACCAGAAATCTGATACAGACTCGGAGCTTTTCAATAATTAGCTTCACTCTTGTTTCTGTGTTGTGGTTTTAATCAGCTGATGTGCTTGAAAAAGATGCCTAATGCGGAGACACAAGCCTTTCTTTATATTAATAGCTATTTTAAACAGAGGAAAGTGTTTGAATGAGTTTCTTACTGCTATCAGAGAGAACTGCTTCTTGATGGACAGTTCTTCTACCGTGCCTAGGGAAGTGTTATGTATCGCTTTTCACTAGAGCTATGCATGCAAATCTATACACACACACACACACATACACACACACACACACACACAAGTAGCTGTAGAGGAAATGATGTAATGTTTCTGTGTTTGCTTTACAGTAACTAGTTGAAACTTACGGGAACTAATAGGGTAATTAGTTTACCTTATTGACAATTCAGTCTCCACTCCACAGCTCCGGAAGTAATGTTTGACTGTCGCTGTGTTTTTATTGTGGGAAATTTGATGATTTTACATCAAAGTATGTTTGAGTTGCCTGTTTAAATTAACATATATCTCACCTTCTCTTTAGAAATAATCATTGAGGCAGCACTGTGCAAGAGTGTACTGAAGCCTTTGAGGGAGGCTGTATACAGTGGTTTGAAAGACATACATTCCCATAGTGGCACTCTAAAAAGACTGAAGGAGAACCAGCAGATAGTCTTGGCCACTACAACCACAGATTTAGGAGTGACCACCAGCGTTCCTGATACACCAGTCATGGAGAAGATCCACATGAAGCTGGGGAACCTGCATCAGGAATATTCACCTCAGAAGAAGATTGACCTGCTACTCAAAACCTGCAAAATCATCTATGAGTCCATGTCTGTGGGCAGCCCAGGTCAGAAACAGAGAAAGATGTTGTTCACCTTCTTCTACATACGTTCTTTGATCAAAGAGAAGATGATAAGGCAAATATATATCACAACTGATTTATAATACAAGATATGTGTCATAGTGTTTAGTTTTTCTGGTGTCACATCATTTTTCCAACCTCTGAAAAAAAAATATCTAAAGAAGGAACAGGAGGTAAAATGAACTGAAGGTAAATGAAGGTAAATGAACAAATAAGCCAGTGGCAATAATGGGTTACACCCAGTTAACTTCTTGATACTTTACTGATTGTTGTTTACAGGAACTGCAATTGTTCTCAATTTGTCTTTTAATGATGCATAAGGAGCTGTTTGGTGCTCTAGATCAGTGGTCCCCAAACCCCGGGGGACCAGTACCGAGCCATGGGTCATGTGGTACCGGTCCGCGGGCTGCACAGAAAAAAAAATGTGGATGTGTCGGGGAAGTGGAGAATCATCAAACAGACAAAGTCTTCTTCGCTCAAACAAAGGTTTTATTTCATCTGCAGATGGAGAGAGCTATTCG
>JBBIGB010301775.1:0-11462 GCA_037577075.1 Alestopetersius hilgendorfi | reverse complement strand
TTTTTCATTAACTGGGAGGATAACAAAGCATATAAATTAGGGCTGGAAAAGAACATTGAAAGTGTATTTAAATTGAAGAATGGCCACTGTGCTAAAATGTAAAGGGTGTTCACATATGCTCCAGCACAGTTTGGTAGTTCCCCTACAAAAACACACTCTCTAAATCTGGCAATTAACAGGTGAGTTGGGTCTTTGCATCACTCTTTAAAGAAAAAAGGTACCAATAACCACTGAGCAAAGCCATAAAAGAACCATTTCAGTTTCATAAGAGGCCATTTTTGTAAATGAGAACCTTTGAAATGCACGAAGAACCTTTGTATTACAGGAAGGAACCATCCCCTGGTGACCTAGTGGTTAGGGCATTTGCCCTGCGATCAGGAAGTTGTGGGTTCAATTCTCCAGGTACCTGAGCAAGGTACCGTCCCCAAACACTGCTCCCTGGGCGCTGTGTTCCTGGCTGCCCGCTGCTTCACTTGGTGAATGGGTTAAATGCTGAGAAAGAATTTTGTGCTGTTCACACTGTGTGCTGTGGTGGGTTCACGTATGACAGAATGATCACTTAGTTTTAGGTGTGTGCTTTTGTTTTGAAAGTATGAATTTAAATGGCCTATTTAATGGAAAATGTTCCTTTTCTTGCTTTTTTAAACTGCATGAAAACATTGTTAACATTTTGAAATGTACCATTCACTACAGAATCTATAGGGTCTATTCATTTCACCTCAAGTACTCTGACCATCTAAATGATGTAAAGAGTAAAAAAGTGTAAGTTTTTAAAATAATTCTTAAGCACAGTAACAACATACAGTACATACATACGCATTTTCTACCTCTGGTGATTCAAATAATAATAATAATCATCATACATTTTATTTATAGGTGCCTTTCTGGCACACTGTACAATAAAACAAACAGTAAAAACAATAATTACAGACAAGATTAAAAAGCATATTAAATTTAGGTGGAAAGAGGAAAAGAAAAGAGTTAGTGGAGGAAGTTCAAATGAAATACTAGAGGTGGATTGTGAGAGATGCTGATAAATTGTTTGGATTTTGTCTGAGAAAAATGGCATAAAGGGTTACAGAAGGCAGATGAGTACAGGTGAGGTGGTAGGAAATTGTTCTTATACAATGAGAACAGTGACTTTGTTTTACCTTCATTAGAGCAGATTAAAGCAGAAATAAACCAGAGCAATAGTTGTGTTTGGCTTGAGTTATACAGTCCTTGTAATGGAGTAGATGGCTCTTGTACATGCCTTTGTGGACATGTAATTTAGTTTTTCTGTAAAGCCTTCTTAAGTTGTTGGCCTTTGGTTTTTATAAGCTGAAGATCAGGCGTAAACCATGGGGCAGAGCGAGAGAAAGAAACTGACCTGGTTTTGATTCTTTTTCAAGGGTAGAATCTAAGTCTGGGCACATTAGGGGGTGTTCTAAGTGTTTAAGCCCTCAGGATTAAAAATTAAAGTGCACTTATACAGCCACATCAACATGAACCAGTTTATAAGCAAACAGCAATATTCAAACAGTATTGTAATTAAACACAATTAAAAGCGCTTATATTAAAGAGTATACAGAAACCAAACTTGGGCTGTACTTTAACCCTTTGAACTCTTTTTTTTTAAATTCACTTGTTTTATCAGTAATTTGTATAAATTCAGTTACTACTATAGAACTATTAGTGTCGTGCACCGGTAAGGATCAAGGCCAGCGCATCCATACAGGTAAACCCACCCAGTTCTCTCCTCACAGTTCATGGCTGCGTCCATCGAGTCTTTCTTTCAGAGCTGCTTTTGTTATTGTTGTCTTTTATTTTTTTTTATATAGTTTATTGTTTATTAGCGTCATAGAAGAAATTTATCTTCAGCTGAAACAGTAGTGCTTGTACTTTGTCGACTTCCCAGTTGTTGGTTTGAATGTCCATTGCCATATTTTTACACGTACATTAAAGAAACACAATGGCCTGAATGAGTGTTGCTGCTGGAGTCCAGAATCACAGCAGCAGGTTTTTCAGGTGAAGAGGCACAATTAACCACCTTGGCATGCTAGTGTCCCCTCCCTGGTTCAAAAAAATATTACATAACCCACCCACCAACCCTTACGTTACCCTCAAAACTATTGTGACTGGTCTGAATTCAGGGGTGGTATCACGCGGCAGCACTGGTGAAGGGAAAAAAATTGAGTATGGGTCCACCCACTGGCCCTTAGAGTTTAGGTTAAAGGAAAACTAAAAAACAAAAAAAAATATGCATCATTAAGCACTGACCTGCTAGCTAACAGTGAATCTCTACTGGGAACCATTAGAATTAATTTGCATAAAGTTAAGTTCTACACGGCAGCTTTAATTCATTATTCACAACAGTTACATTCCTTTGGTGGAGTCTTTGTGTTGGAAAACCACAACATCGCCTGCATGTCGTGTTCTGTACAAAAAGGAGGCAAACATTAGATATGAAATCAAGTGCAGACCACAAACAAAAGCCAATCTATGTTTGATCTGTCCTAAACTGGCTCTTTTTTGACTAAGGCAGGTTATGCAAATAGAAAAAGGCAGTGTGCTGTTGCTGTTGACACAAAGAAGTTTTACGACAGCTTTACGAATTTTTCATTATATTTCTGAATGTATGCTAAAATGCATTTGCTCTCTGTTTTTGTTCTTTTTTTATCACATGGTCATTATAATTTACTCATAATAGGCCTATTAAACAGCCAGCACTATATTAAAAGGCTGTTATTATCAGTTCATTATGGGGTGGAGATGACCTATAATGGCCTGAGATGTAAAAGTCCTTTATTCGTCACCAATACTTGAAACAACCAAGCCTTTGGCCTTCCAGCATGATGCTGCACCCTTGTCTGGTTGCCTCGCCTCCTCACACTGGATGAACAAACTGATAAACCAGTCGCTGGGACACATCTGGCTTTTTGATGATGCCCTTCTTGTAGTACTGCCGAATGGAGCGGCTCAGTTTATCATAGTTCATCGCTGGTCGGTTTTTCCTGATCCCCCACAGCTTGGCGACGTGAGCTGAGTCTTCAATTTTGAAGATGCCTGTGAAATAAAAGGAGAAACCCAATCTAACCTGAAGACTGTTTGAATAATGAAGCTGTTACTCAAGTTCGCCAAGGTCATTGCATAAAAAAAGACCAGATCAGGTTACTGATGTTAAGTTCATATTTCAATTCACAAACTTCATGTCTTTCAATGTCTTTTATCTTATCCTAATAATTTGTGGGGGGTTTTCTGGTGCTGTATGTGCAGTATATTGTTACATCATTTAAATGGTCCAGTGCCCTTTCCCATTTGAAGCAACAATTAAATCTTTTTGCACAATCAACAAAGAGTAAACAGTCATTTCGAGACGTTTGATGTGAAATGTGTTGTTCCATAGAAGCTTACTGAGTAGAACTTTTCACAGTGGTGGTGACAGAAACCAGATGTCTGAACAGTTTAATGCTTCTAAAACCTACATCATAAAAAGCACCTACATATTATAAGAAGACACATGTAAGTACACTGGTGGCTCTGGATAGAAAATAAAATGCATTGTAGATATTGTGACCCCTGGCTCCAATCACCACCATTTGGTGAGCTTCTCTGCAATCCTCAACAACACAATTTCATTTCAAAGCACTCAGACAAAATGTCCTCACTTATGTAGTTTTGTGATGTTTCTGTTTTTGTTCTTTTGTTGCACGGTCCTGGAGGAATGTTGTTTTATTTACTGTGCACTGTGTGTATGGCTGAAAAGACAATAAACCCACTTGGCTTGACTCCTAAGCAATTAAATAATACATAAGTAGAAAATTATTGTAGATACATATTTCCCTTTGATGGTATCCAGACAGCTTCTCCAGGAGAACCTCACCTTTCTCCTTGTTTAGCCAGCGAATGGAGCGTCCATAGTTGTGGGGTTTGAGGAGCAGCTCCCGGAGGAACTGCCACAGGTGGATGGGCTGCCCAGTGCAGGAGGAGTCCGCTTCAGCACACATCTCGTCTGCTCCTGAACCCAATAAAGGCCAAGGCATTTGACTTTTCTGACTGCAGCATTTTATAATGTTTATAAATAATGATTATATCAACCCCAGCCTAGTTTAGCTAAAGAGAACCTTACCAAGATAAACACTTTTCTCAGAGAAACACTGCTCCTTCATCCAGGCAGCTAAAGGAACAAAATTCAAAGTCAGTTTTCCTGTGGTTTGAGATCAACATATGATTTCATCCATGAATGAAAAACTTGTACATTCAACCATCAATGGAAAAAGATTGATAAGTGAACTCATCTCCATTTCCTTCATTGAACAACAAAAGGATGCATCTCTTCACCTGATTTCCAAATGTCCAGATGAGCGTATAGCACTTCTCCGCACTGTGAGGCTCGCTGCCTGAAATCATCCTCACTCATCATGCACAGGTCACTGCCATTGAGGTCCTGGAAAGCCCGTTCCACTGATGGTAGTCTGTACAGGTGCTCGGTCCACAGCAACCACTTCTGAACATGTCCTGAACTCCACTCTGCAGGGTCTGAGGAAAAACTGGAAATTAGCTGCTACATGAACTAAATCAGACTCAGAAAAGAAGAATTTCTTTTCTACCCTAGCATTTGTGCTTTGTAACTTAAGTGTTAGACTTTTTTTTTGGAGGCTAGCTATGTCATACCTGTCAAGTGAACAGTTTTGGTGGCCTTTTCAAAGGTCAGCCTCAAAAATGTAAATTAACACATGATGCTAAAGGCAATAAAATCGAAATCAGCTGCACCTCCTGACACTGCGATAATGTTGTAGAACACCAGCATTCTGCATTTTGAAAAACAATTTTCTTGAACATGTGATAACCATGACACTTGCTACATAGTGACTTAAAAACGCCTGCTAAATTTAAAAATAAATACTTTTTCTATTTATTAATATCTTTTGTCAGTGTTCACAACATGACATGACTATAAAACACTGTATTAATAAGTGAAAGAACGGATATATGGTGTTCTTGATGCTCTCTCTCTGATGCTATGTCTTGAAAATTATGCGGAATGTGTTACTAACGGAACACCTGTTTTACTTGGTGTCCTGTAGGAAAGCATACATAAGGCTTCATAAAACTTCTATAAAAACTGAAATGTACATAAACATTTAGAAAGGCTTCTTCTAACAAGGGTCAGCTGTCACAACACTTTCTGGGTTAAAGCAGGAATAGTGGTGTTTGTTGGAGCCTTCACAAATGTTAATGTGGGTTTATCTCAATTGTCATAAAAAAGCTTATTTAGGCTTCAAGAATGCTCTTCCTAAAAGAGAAATTATGCAAATAAGCATGAATTGCTTTGATTCAGCTAAGCACAGCATAATTTATGTGCAGTTACACTTGTCACTGTCACCATTACTACTCAAAGCAGTCTTTGGGTCTCGCAGAGGGTCCAACCCTTTCCTCCAAACCCTTTTCCTCCAAACCCTTTTCCTTCAACCCTTTTCTCCAAATCTGAGAGGCCTGAAACAAGAACCACTGGTCTGGAGAACATCTCATCAGTTCAAATGGAAACTGCCCACCTGGAGTGATGTTGAGCAGTTTGCAGGCTGTATCAATGTCCTTCAGCACCTCTTCCAGAACTAGAGTCTGCACCTGTTCCAGACACCTGTCCTCCACATCCACCTGTAAATTCAACCCTGGACAAAGACCCCGGCCGACGCTGTCAATCACTGGACACTGTCCAGCCTCCTTGCAGTGGGGCAGCTCTTCGTCTTTGGCGAGAGGCGTCTCTGTCTTCTTCACCAGCCACGCCGCGTCCTCAGCCAGCAGCATGTCAAAGCGGGAGATGTACTCGGGCATGCTGGGAAATCCTGAGAATATCTTGGCATCGTCAGGAAGCCACGAAGTAATGTGACTCTGGGGGAATCCTGGGAGTTCCATGTACAGGTGATTCCTGTCAGGGGTGGTCATAATTGTCTTCTCCTGAGATCTAAAAAAAAAAAATTCTTCATTGGTCAGGATACAAATAATCAGAACATAACACAGTGCCATGATACAGTTAGAGTTCTATTCTCCTGATTTCTTCTAGTTTTGCAGATGTGTCACATTTATTTCAGATCTTAAAATGAGACTAGGCTAAACTGAAGCAATTCTGCAAAGAAGACTGGGACAAAATTGCACAATTATTGGTTAAACATTTTGAATCAGAATCAGAAAACTTTATAGATCCCAGAGTAAATTGCTTATGTAATGAATGCCACAACACACAGAGACATGTAAACAGTAACAAAATAATATAGTCCAAATAAAATCTAATAAAAAATCTGTAGAAAGAAAACATCTGAAAACAAAACAAATGGTAGTTTGGAGTAAGTTATTGCACTTATTAGAAAATCAGGGGTAATATTAAATAACGAACAAGTAAACATTGCTGATAATAGTGGCAATTCCTTTTTCACACCAGTGGTAGATCTTTTTTATTAAAATAAATGACTCTCTCTACAGACTCTCAGTTCCTCTTTCAACAATGTTTACCTCTATGGACACTCAGTGAAGCTGTAGACGACCTGTCTGTCTATAATCTTGTTCTTGAAGGCTTTCTCTTGTAATTTATCCCCATAAAGATTCTAATTCCTTTCTCTCTTAGTCGACCTGAGGGGGACAGGTTCCCCTTTGGACTCTTGGAGTTTTTCCTCACTGCTTTGTGACAAAAGCACTATAAAAAAGCACTATATAAATAAAATTGAATTGAATTGAAAGTGCTGTGTTTTGTGTTCTCACGTTATCCTTGCTCTATATTACACCATGTATGAAGACGCATGAAACCATGTAGTGGGACAGATTTGCAAAGACCAAGGAAATTAGGTTAAGGCCAGTATCATGTTTAAAACAGCAAATATTTGATACAACGTATTTCCCAGAATCAAGGAATGTGATATATCTCTTATACAAATTTATTCTCCATTCTTTTAAAGGTTTTAGAGTGCCAAATGTGCTTCTTCCAGTGGCTCTTTTATGAGAGCTTTACTTTATTTATAGAATTATATAATTATAGAATTATTCAAGGTTATCACAATGTATTTGGATAATTAGCCACTGTTGATATAATTGTGGTTATTTTAATAGAAAAAAATCATATATTTGCACCCAGTTTATTTGTATCCACCCACATTTCCCTGGTAAAGGAAGGCGGTTGTCCAAACAAGAAGACTGGCAATGGTGTCATACACCATCCTTGTCTCCAAAGGACAAAAAATTTAATTTATTCTTCTAGTTATCTGACATTAAGTTACCCGGCTTTGGTGTGCACACACTAAACAGCATTATTTTAGGGAACATTGTCTGTACAACTATATATTTTATTGAGTACACTTGGGCTTGAAAAAATTAAACTCTGAATAAAAAGTGATGTTCTTATATTTTAAACTGTACTTTTATACGTTGTGCTGTACTTTATCATACGTTATACCATACATTTCTATACTTTATATTGTAATTCATAATATACTTTTAATTTACATAGTTATATTCAGAGTACACAATATAATGACTATTATGCTATAAAGGAACTGGGATATGTTTTTTTAATCAGTAAAGAGACAGTATGTATTTTATTTATAAAGTATATCTTGTCCCTTCACTGATAAGGAATATACATCCCATTTCCTTCATTTGTTTGGTAGTTCACAGAGGTAAGTAGTAACTGGTTTGATTTAATCAAGTACAGTTTCCTGTATTCAAGTACAATTTTAACCACTTATTTCCCAAATAGCACCTGCAAACTTCAGTTGCTATGCTAACAGATGTAGCATTTTCACTGATAAAATTCTGTAGCAAAAATTTTGGTTCTTATGCTTTGTTGAATTCAAGGCATTTTTTGGATCTGATCCTTTGTTTCTTCTCTGAAAAGTTACTTTTATGTGCACTCATGTCATGATTGAAGTGAATTAACAGCACTACTTATTGTTAGGCCACTCTACTCTCCTGTAGTAGCTAATAAAGCATCAAACAAACAAACAAACTGGATCAAGTGTCCTCTACTGCTAAAGTTGTCCTTCAGTGTACGTACATACAGTGGCCCTGAAGGTAAGTTGTACTCTTACGCATGAGGTTACGCTCTTAACAGGTTTGGAGTGTTTGCTATGTGAAGAAGAGGCTCAGAGGAACCTTTGATAATCTGACGCACTCAATTAATAACATTTATTGGTGCAAACACTGGCTGCAAAAAGAAAGAGTGAGTGGCCTTGTTCGAGAGATACTCAGAGCATTTCAGTGTGCAGTGTTTGAAGTTGAAGGTGTGACTATTTGACATGGCATTGTGGAGAAGGTTCAATTCATCAATAGATGTAAATGACCTTGTGGGAAATTACTGCCCTTTTCACACTTCTTTCCGAAACCCTTTCAAGTCTGAAACACGTCGGGGTAACTCACATTTGGGAAAGTGTCAGGATATAATTCCTGAAACATGATCTGTAATTTGGCAAGACTATGAATCACAACCACCATGCCTTTGCTGGGCTTTCTTGGCACCGAAAACAATGCCTTCCAAACAAATGTACTAATGTGCACTCTTGTTTATGCTGCTGTGAGCAGTTCTGCTGTCTAACCAGGAACAATTTAAATCCACCTGCCTTGGAAAAGCAATTTTAATAAGCTGAAACATAACAAATACAGATAGACAGCGTTCTGATGAAACGTTTCCTTACTGTTTAAATGTGATAGTAATCTGTGTGTGGTGCGTGTGTATGGGCATCCTATCTCTGAACGCTTTAATGGTGTTATCTAGGTGGGATCATGCCACCTCAGCAGATTAAAGTCGCCTAGTATTGTAGTTGTTTGCTTTGGATCCTCTTGGAGGATGCACTCGGTTTTAATGTTTCCCCGCTTCCTTGATGATCAGTTGTGATTCTGCACAACACTCTGCACTCTTCTGTGACAGAGTAAACAGTCAGATCCTAAAGATAGAAATAAAGAAATGTAATCCTATTCGTAAAACGTGTATTATGCTATTATTAGGTATGCATTTTGGTATGCAGTGAGCTGAGTAAGTGCTTTAATGACAAGAACAGAAAAGGATCTTTTTCCTCTTTGTGTATAAAATATGTATGCAACCATCAAGTTTTTGAACTGGACAGGTTTTTACCACTTATCCTTTTTTGTCATAAACTGGACATTTTAGTTCTTGTTAAGGATTAGAAAGAACTACCATTGAATATATGCCAAATAAAATATGTAAAATATAAAAGTTTCCTTTATAAAATGGAAAAAATCTTTAACAGTGTGTGACATCCTATTTACTGGTTGTGTGGCGATGCAGTCAAATTATAGACTTTACGTGCAGTAATTAATGTTTCATCCCATTGGCTGCCACATTAAATAACAGTTAAAGACAAAATGCAACCCTACTTCCTCTAGAGGGCGCCGCTTTCTACACACATATGGAATTCCGCACACATTGCTGAACATCTAGTGGTTCTTTATTAGACATAATTTACAGTGTTTGGGTGCAGGAGTCTATTTTAATGCAAGAAACAGGAAGCCGTTTGTTTCTAATGTCCTCATCTGTGTCTCTCTTTACGAAACATTATAATAAACATTGTAATTATAATTTTATATATATATATATATATTAATTACAATATTTATTATAATGCTTCATAAAGAGAGACACAGATGGGGACATGAGAAACAAATGGCTTCCTGTTTCCTGCATTAAAATAACACTACATATATACAACATATACAGAGGATATTATATTTAATTCAATATATTAAAAGCAAGCTTAAATTTAGGATTTTCTACCAGGAACATGGCTAAATGCCTTTTTTTCTTTGCTGTGTTTAACATGCTGGAACATAAAATTGGAAACGTGCCTTAGGTTACATTTAGCAAAGTGTGTTCTCAGTAGAGGATATGTACTTGTGTAGACACATCCTATGTGTGTATCTGTGTGTGTATATACAAATGATTGATGAAACAGTTAGTACATTTTGGTCATTATTCACTTAAATTAATTCTTCAAACACTCAAACACACACACACACACACACACACACACACACACACACACACTCATATATGTGCATCTGTGTTTGTGTGTGCTTAAGGAGTTCATTTAAGAGAGGAAAAACATTGAACACTTTTAATTCCCCTGTTTCACCATTTCATAGATATTATATCTTATAGTAGATTGATACATTGATTATTTTACTAATTTAATTAACATAGTTCTGTTCCTTAAGCTAAAAGCATCTACTGATCTTTCTGAATGCAATTGTCAGACCCTTTAAACATTTTCTGGATGCTTGATTAAATTCTTATATTTGGAAATAAATGCATTTTCATGTTGAATTTAGTTCCAGATTGCAATTCCCTGATTGTGTTACTACTGTATAGTGCATCATGAAGCCTTACTGCACACATTTAACACAAACATCTTTCAAACACCTCAGTCTGAATGATCTGGATACTTACTGAGCAGAGAGTGAGAGAGGTCGTCGTGAGTTGCAGCAGGTTATGAGGGGTGAAGTGTGGATGAAAAGGGAGGTCACAGCCTGTAGCTTTGTCACCTGTAAGTCCTGAACTGCAGCTTTTACAGACTATCTGCCACCTGAGTCTTCCCTGAGGATGATGTTGGAGCACTTGTGACTGAAGTCCCTCTGGAGTTCAGAGAATGGCCTCAAGGAACAAATGAAGTGGCTTATCAAGTCATCAACTCTGAGATACTTGCCACTATGCGGAATGTTTGTGTGTGTACGTGTGTGTATACAGTGTGTGTGTGACAGGGGAGGGCGGGGATATATTAGAGCTGGAATGTGTCACCAAGTGTCTCTCTGAAACCTGTGTGAAAGATGAGTTTAATAATTACAGAAAAGTAATGAGGCAAAAAACAGGTCTTTTCCAACAACATGCCATTCACAGGAGCAGAATAAAGATCAAATAAAGTAGTAAATAATAAGAAAACTCTGACAGACCTTTAAAATGATCAATTTCTCAGTCAATTTTTCAGATTAAGGTATTTAGTATTGATTTTTTTTTTAAAGAATATAAAAACTTCCTAGAAAAATGTACCGCAAGACAACAGAACTTCACATACCCTTTTCATAATGGTACCAGAAAGGGTTCTTTGAGTGACGCCACTGAAGGACTATTGGTAACACTTCAGTATTCAAAGAGCTAAATAAGCCTTTCCTGACAGCTGGCTTCAGTTGTCAGTCATTATAACACTTTCTAGTGAGAAACACAATAACACTGACAAAGTATCCTTTATTACAACTGATTTTTTGGAAGAAGCAATTATAAATGTTCATAAAGGTCATTATGAAATGCCATGTAGCCTTATGAGCACTTATCTTCAGTGAAGTGTAACTGGAGCCCATTTTAAATATATGGTTCTTTATGGAATGTGTGAAAAATATTTTTTAAGTTATATACAGTATACACACACACACACACACACACACACACACACACACACACACACACACACACACACACACACACACAC
>JBBIGB010301768.1:0-11462 GCA_037577075.1 Alestopetersius hilgendorfi | reverse complement strand
ACACACACACACACACACACACACACACACACACACACACACACACACACACACACACACACACACAAACACACAAATGCACAGGGAGATTGCATAATATATGCTGAAGCTTTCAGCTGTGGATAAGCGCTATTTCACGCTGGCTGCTGTGTTTTGCCGGCGCAGTGTGAAATCTATGTTATTGCATAAGGAGGGATAAGAATAAAGAAGAGTCACTTTTCTGAGATGCTCACCACCCACACAGCCTTAGAGGTACTATACAGACCAGGAGAGGAAAAACATCGAGAGAGAGAATGACAAACAGAATTGTGGACCAACAGATGAAAGGAAAAGATAAAGAGGAAGAGCAGGAAAAAGAGGGCAGGTAGGGATAAACAGCGTGAAGAATAAGGACAAGGACGGACAGAACGAATAAGAGAGGATGAATAAGACAGACTCAGAGCCCTAGGCTTTCACTCTCGGTCACTGCTTTCTAACCCCACACTCTTCTGCTCTGTGCTCTATTCTGACAGCACAGCGCTCTCTGCTGAGGATTACAGCACACTGCTGCTGCTGAGAGAACAACACACAGGCCCACACAATGAGTGGGAGGACTGGTCTTATTAAAATGTGTGCTAGTCTTATTTCCAACTTTACAGAAACAGCATTCCTACTATCTCCTAAAGCTATTTGATAAGCTTGTGGTTTCTACTACATCCATGTGGTTCAATGTTACACTTATGGTCCAATATTACTGTCTGCTTATACGTACTGTTTCTGACATACCCTGCTCTTCAATGCTGTAACTGCCTCCTGTGCAAAACCATACTTGTGGTGCAACACTAATCACTCAGGATGGTTGAAAATGGAACCTGTTTCACTCAGAGATATGTTACAATATAGAAGGAGATGTGTTATGATTTATATTCAACGTTTTTGCCAAGAGAAGGACATTGGTTTTCACTTTTAAATTCAGGAGATCAGGAGCTGAGATTATTGTGTTGATCTTACCTGGATTCCCTCAATTCTCTCCGTGACCACGTAGGCGTGGTGCATCGCAATCAAGGGTACGTTCACGCCTGCCATCCTTCCCAGTTTAGTGGCCCATACACCTAAACAATAAAGGACAGAACAGTCCATCAGAATCCAGAGAAATACAACCACAGTCCAGCGCATGCTGTAAAGGTAACAAATCCTTGATTTGTACATTTAAAATTAGATACAAAAGCAAGAGGCCCAAGAATGAACCTCCACAAACAAATACCCTTTATGTTTATAAGTTGCTGTCAAAGGAGAACCTCATATTGTGAAAGAACCTGCTGCCCCAAAATTGTATGACCACTGGACCAATGGCAAAAAAATGACTTAGAATAAAGTTAAAGGCTTAACTTTGTTCTGACAGTGATGATAACATAGTCTCAATCAAGTAGTTAAAAGTAGTTAAAGTAGATCACCAAACCAAACCACTGCCCAATCCAGTGTGTATCTCAGTGCACATGCTCAACTTTACCCTTTTCTACAGGTGAAAATACAAAGTTAACATGATTTCCCCTTTAAACTGCAGCCCCATCCTAAGTTCAGAGGGTTCATTTCCCAGTTAAGATCATTGACTTCAACTAGTTCGCTCTTATCTGCTAGAGCAAATCATTTCATGGGTTGATTAATGAGGATAAAACATTAATCAGAGATTTATTGATTATCCATTTACAGCCGCTATAATCCACCTCAGTCAAAGCAATTCAACAACATGCAAATGTACAGAGTGTTTCTGCATTGTCCTCCATTGAGCACAGCTGTTTTTCTTCGTTTTGCTTTTAGGCAATCAGGCAGATCACTGAATATTAGCTTTTAATGGTGACGCAGTTGCAGTAAAAACATTAGTGTGAAACCCTGATATTCTGGCTTAATCAATCAGCAATGGAAAAAAAATAATGCCCGCAGTGACCCGGCCCACGCAGATAATCTGTTGTGATTTGATTAAATTAAAAGGCTTTCAAGGTTGAATGGACCAATCAGAGACCAAATAGTTAAAACAATGCCAGGGTGAACATCACACAGATGTCAGTCATGATTTGTCCACCAAAACTATATTTATACTCTGCAGAACCCAGAGTAAAAAAAAGAAAAAGCTTTTCTTAACAACACTATTGATTTTTGGTATAAAGCACATTTCTTGATTTTTGTTGCATTTCTTGCTGTGTCCATCAAGGCTGGAAGGGCAGAGGATGGCTTCAGAATTTGGGCAAGGAAAGTTGTTCAGAAAAAAGAGGATCTATATATGGATGGTACTCTTTTGACATGTCCTTATAGTCATGTGTGAACACCACACAGCACAGTGTAAACAATGCAAAATTCTTCTCTGTATTTAACCCATTCACCAAGTGAAGCAGCAAGCAGCCAGGAAGACAGCCCCCGGGGAGCAGTGTGTGGGGTACCTTGCTCAAGGGTGCCGCAGTGGTGCCTCTGACAGTCCAACTGCCCCACATCAGACATATTGTATTCCCAGAAAATATTTTCAATTTTCAAGTGCTTCAATTGCAAGTATTTATCAAAACATTAGAATGAAAAGAGTGCTCTCTATCACTCTGTATGGGACTATCCCAAATTGAAACAATACTGGAAAAGACTGTTCAGATTATATCTGAGATTGTTAAAATCAGGCAAATCATGTTAAATCTTATTGCTGAGCATGTCTATTTTTAATTATTTCTTTATTCCTTTCTAGCTGTAGATTATGACTATATATATGTTTTATCTAATTCAGTGAATATACAGAATTACAACGTATAAAAACAATTTAAAAATTGTTAAAAATAACTAAAAGTAACTTCAATAAGTTGAATCCAGAAGCTTGAAGAAATAAAATCATTTGACCTCTTTGTTCTGAACACATATCAAACCTGGTCTTAGGCTACAGAGTGTCCTTGATTCCAACACGTACCTTAACATAACTCAGTAAAACAGGGTTAGTCTAAACAGTCTAAACAAACAGAAGAAATGTAAACAGCTTAGTGTGACTGAATTAGTTTGTAGTGAGATCATCTAGCACCCTCTACTGGTGAAGCAAACATGGTACAGTCCATCAAATTAAAAGATTTTTTAAGTTCTAACCAACTCAGGAAGTTTTGAGTATTAGCTAGTGAGTTCAGGGGGTCCTAAAGTTATGATAGAGATTCCTAGGACAGTGATGTACCCCAAATCTTCAATAGCCTATCCTTACACAGTTGTACAATCTAGAACAAACACCACTATGTCACAGAAAAAGGAAAATGACACAAATATACTGTACTTGGAACACTGTACTGTAGTAGCAGAAGAACAACAACAATGACGTCCTCCCTCACTCCTACTCTGTGTTATTGCTTATTCTGGTAATTCTGCCCATCATCCGCCACGCGCCGCTAAAGTAGTTCAGCCACGTGAGCGTAGTAAACTTGAAACATCGCAGGTCGAGGACCTCCTGTACAGCACTGTGCAAAACACTTAGATACCTGAGAAAATTATCCTTAAAAGATGTTTACTGCCGGGAGTGTTAAGTTAGTGTGAAAATGCTAATATTACAGTAAATAAGAATTAATATAAATAGTGGTTGTAGGTATGTTTAACCATTTCCAGACCTCTTTCTTCATGAAAGCCCAATTCCATCAAATAGTTCGGCTGGTTTTACTTCAAAACATTAAATGAGGCGTGTTGCTTATGGAATTTTATAAATCCACACAATGACTGGAGACATTAAGCAGAAATCTGGAACCAAACATGTGGTATTCTAACCAGCTCACATAATATCACATGTTTGCATTTATTTTAATATTTGCTTGTGTTTTTGTTGGTAGAATTTGCACAGGTGTCCAAGACTTCTGCACAGTACTGTAGATTCTGCAAACAGTGTTGAGATACTGTTAAATGTGAGAAGGTAGAAATCAAGCTAACACTTATAATTGTGTGTATAACAAGCCATTATTGGTGAGTTATTATAAAAAAGTGATACTTTGGATATAAAGTGGTAGCGCACTATAAAATGGTACTACAAGAGCCCCACTTTCTTTGTATTGGTTCTATAATGTACAGTAATGTGCAAAAGTCTTACCTATGTAAATTGTTTAAAGTTGTTTTTCTCAGCATGTGATCAAATGTCCTTCTGCTAGCAAAGTTAACATCAGAATAAATGCAAACAAACAAAAAAGCAGAAAAAGGTCTCAAGATTTGGTTTGTGCTCCAGCCATTCCGTGTCTTTGTGAAATTTTATCAGACGCCCCTGACTTAATGTAAATGTAATGTAAAAAACAGTTAAACCAGGTTTCTGATAGAAACTACAAGTAAACCTGGTCTTCCAAAGGAACACACTGAAATACTGTACATAACATCACTACTGTATAATGTATTTATTCTTTTTTTAGTAATGTGAAATAATACCCACTGCTCATCAAAACAGTTTCTGAATATTATTTTAGCAGGTGCCAGCTGCAGTGTACCTGCGCAGTTGACCACACATGGAGTCTCGATGGTCCCGAAGTCTGTCTCCACCGCTTTCACCCTCCTCACTCCCATATGATCTGTCTGCACCTGGATACCCGTCACTGGGCAGTTCTCTATGACCTGAAATCAGAGAGAACAATCATACAGATTATTCATGTTCAGAGCAATTTAGACTGGCATGTGAACAGAATTTAGACTTTTACTGGTCAATTTTAACAATGATGCTAATTTTACTGTCTACTGTCTTATATTCTTTTGCATCCAGACTTGTGACACGACACTCCCGTTTTTTTTACACACACACATTTATTTGTTTTTATTTAATTGTTAGTTGCATCACATGCAGAAATGGGCAAATACGCTTAAACCCATTTTCAATATAATAACATGAATCAGTATCAGTATTGTTACTGTGGTTGAATCATGAATTGAGTCAAAAGTACCTTTTCAAATAACAACTTCAGTGTGAGTATGAAAGTATCAGGTCCAAAAGCTATACAAGGACATTTTTTCCTACAGAACTACAGCAGAACTTAGTAAATCAAGCATGTATCACTGTAGCCATTTTAATTTTATGCCAGATTTAGAATCCATTAATGGTCCCAGAGGAAAATGCTTACAACTGAAAGACAAGAGCAGTATAAAACATGAAGTAAAATTTTTGTCAAATAAAAATAAAATCTTACTGCTAATTTACGAGTAACACTAATGGTGTTTAGGAGTCTGTTATTGCAAGTAATAGACATAAGTAGTGATATTGCACATGGTAAGATTACTGCACATAATCTGATATTGCATATAATGGTGATGATTGTGGTGCACATTTTAGTGTTTATGATTGAATGGCAACTGAATAAAAAATATGATACTTGAATTACCCGCCTCATGATCATGGCTGGGCTAAAAGCAAATATAGACTAAAGGGGTTTCTGTACCGTGGCTCCACGGGCAGTTGCTGCTCTGGACAGGGTGGTGCAGGTTCCTGCGGGGTCCATGGTCCCATCTTTAGGCACATACAGAGTGCCATACAGATCCTTTACGTTCATCAGAGGGTACAACTCTTTGGTCTCGGCTGGTGAGAGCACATAGGACTCGATACCGTATACTTTTCCCAACTGAAAAACACAAAAAGCATATCAGAATCTGAAAACTCTATTGATCCTGGAGTAAACTGACTACACAGAAACATAGACACAAAGACAAGAACAAAATAAATGTATGGTGAAAAATAAAAGTCAACAAAACACACTGCTATATACATAAAATGCTGGGGTCAGTAAGAGAAGTGGGTATAGATAAATATAGATGAATAAATACTAGAAACACAAAGAGCGGTTTGGAGTTCTCTATACTAAGTATGTTGTGCACAATAGCGATCAACCGTAAATGCAGCAATAATATTGACATAAGTAGCACTATTACACATGGTAAGATTATTGCAGATAATTAGATATTGCACATAATGAAATGACGCATTTAATAAGCTCATAAACAGATTACTTAAAATTTATCTAGGTATGATAAATGCTACTAAACAGGTAATAAACAAATAAAAATTTAAAAAATTATAATTGAATAATAAAAAAAATTATAATAATTTTTAGAAATTATATAGAATGAATTATATAGGAGTTCCAAATGCCTGTAGTGTTACCTGTTGATTTACAATTAACCTGTTTTTTAATTAATGGAAATGATCACAAAACCATGGTACTATGGCATCATAGTCATGTGTGTTGCACTGGTTTGCATGCTTTATTGGGTATTTTACACTTTCTAGCCACTTTATTAGCACATACCATCTGAAGAACCCTTGCTGGTTAAAGCGAGTCTTTCATGCACAACTTTTTCATTCATCCCGCAGATCTTTATCAGGGACACGTTTCTACCGCAGGGATACTGCTGGCTGGTTGTTTTTGGACCTTTTTTTCAACACAGCAGTGAAACAGATAAAACCTCAGCCACACCATCATGCCTCATACATTCAGACCAGTATAAGACAATATTATCACTGTCGCAGCTGTGCTGAAAACGGTCAGTTTCCCACTGATATCTGGCCAGTGGTGTTCCTATGGTGGTCTGTTTTCATTGATGGAGAGTCTAGAGGAGAGTGTAGCAACAAATGGGCTACAGTCTCTAAGTGTTCAGGTGTTTCTGATAAAATGGCAGAGTGAGCATTTCATGTAGTGTTTCTGTTCATTTTACATGTAGTCTATCAGGTGTTCAGAGAGGTGTGGATCTGCAAAGCTTTTTTAAAAAGAAAAATCAATTCAAAAACCCTCACTAAACTCTTGTGTTGAAAGACACTGCTGATCTGTTAAGCCCAAAAAACACACAAGTGTATACAGTAGTCAGATGAAGGTGAAAGTGCTGGAAGTCATACCGACATGAGGCGTTTGTACTCGTCCAGTCTCTGTTTGTTGGAGGCGATAAACAGTCCTCCATTCTGGATCCAGCCTGTCTCCAGGCCTGTCTCGGCCTCCAGCTCTGAGCTGACCACACGCCGAGTGTGAGCCAGCAGCTCAACCTCCGTATCACTGGGTCTCAACTGCCACAACAGGCCTGAGAGAGAGAGAGAGAAAGAGAGAGAGCGAGCGACAGAGAGTGAGAGAGCGAGAATGAGCGAGAGAGAGAGCGAGGGAGAGTAAGAGAGAGTAGAAAGCACATTGGTTTACTGACTATAGCAATTCTGTTGCTACATGATCCCTGTACCCTGTCCATCACATCAAGTACCAACACTGACCAGATATTACTTAGGTGGTGGACCATTCTCAGCACAGCAGGACCATGGACACAACAGCATCATGGTAGCGTGTATCAGAGATGGAGATTCAATTTGCGCTCAGACACTCAAGAATTGACCAAGACTTGCACCCAGAGACTGGAAACTGACTCAGACCGAGAGACTCAAGAATTGACTCTGACTTTATTTCAATGGTAAAGTAAAACAAGCAGGCAATAGCTTTCACTTACTGCAAATTAAACTACATTCATGTCATTTATTTAGGAATTATTTCTAAACACTGGCATGTGTAAGCAGTTTAGAGCAGAGAATGATCTGCAAAGGCAACAAAGGTACCACTACTAAGTTTAAGCTCACTGTTCAGCTTCTATATTTCTGCTCCTTGACAATTTTGTTTTAGATACAAAGCCCTACATAAGGGATGGCAAACTCTAATGCTGGAGGGCCAGTGTCTAGCACTGTTTGCTAATCGCCAAACGTGTGTGTATGAGAGAGTGTAAGTGAGTGCGTGTGTGTGTGTGTGTGTGTGTGTGTGTTTGTGTGTGTGTGTAAGAGCAGCAAAACCACTCCTGTTCTACACTATTACGTACTTTAAAGACTTTTATATCCAAGCCCATAAAGGAACAAGTTGGCAGAAATTAAGTAATGTGATGTTCCCACATGCATAATTGAAGACATGTCTGGTGTGTGAAGTTTGTTTGTGTACCTGCAGTGTGCCAGGTGGTGCCTGCTGTCAGCCTGTCCCGCTCCAGCAGCACAACATTGGTCATGCCCATCTTACACAGGTGGTAGAGTGTCTGGCAACCAAGGCTACCCCCTCCGATCACCACAGCGTCAGCGGCTTTGGGCAGGGGTTTGGTGGGTCCGCTATGGCCATCCTCTTGTTTGAGGGTCCTGGCATAGGGGACGCTTTTCTCTGTGGTGTGTTCACTCTGAGTGCTGCAGCAGCGAGTGCTGGCGCGGCACAGCGGCCCCAAGGGCTGCCGACATCCCATCACCCTCCGCACTGCCGTCCCTAAAAAGGCCATGGCCCCTGAAAAGGGACACACATGCAGTGAATACCAACCATACAATAAAAACACAGACATTTTGGCTACACTTTATTTGGATATTTCCTTTCAGAGTTAATCTAAACATGACATGATTCAGTTCAGGTTCATTCAGGGATAGCGGTCTAACCCTCCTACATTTTAACCATCACTAACCTGTCCTCCATTATGACCATTTCTGAAGTTCTGTCTTTCTTTGAATTGCATTGGTCAGTGCAGAATAAACATACATGCTTCTGTCAACCCCTTCTCAAATCAGGGCCCCTGAACTGCTCCAAACTAAACACTGCCATACAGGGTGCATAAAATACACAAAACCCACTGAGACAAACATGTGTCTTCCATGTAAAACAATAAAAAGGCATCAGTCTTCAAAAATGCAACAATAGTTGGTTTTAATGTGCTCTGTAAGCATAGTTACTTCAGATAGCAGGCAGATGTTTCTGGTTTTAAGAACAACAGGGCTGGAAGATGGTTGACCAATAAGATTCCAATCCAGTCAAGGTTCCTTTTAAGGTTAAAGGTGAGCTACAGTTATATTTAGATACAGGGACAGGTCATGATGCATTACCATTGCTGCCATTCAGCCAATTTAGGTTTACAGAAATAAGTGTGAAAATAAATTTACAATGAAAGTTGACTGTACTTTAACCCCAGTAGTCCTTCAAAATCACCAGCAGCATATCAGCGTACGCTGACATTTGAAGAAATCACAAACACAGACAACAGGAGCATCAATATAATCACAAAAGAGTCAACTGGAGCGACACCAAACTACACTGTTGTGCAGAAAACACGGTTCTGCAAAATGAAATGGTTTAGATAGTCAGTACTATGCAAAACCTGTGAAAATACAATTGTTTAGATGCTGTGTTTTTTACATTAATATTACTGAATATACTAAATAAAACTAAAAAGAATAAATACAAATAACATTACACAGTAAATTGTGATTTTCCGTTCAGGATATAAATATGTTCCTAGTGGAAGTCCAGTATTACATCAGAAACCGGGTTTATATCAGTCAGTCCTTCATTAAATGAAATCAGGAGCTGCTGATGGAATTTCACAAATGAACCGAGGAAAGATCTGGAACTGAACCTGTGTTCTGCTCACCAGCTCATACAAGATCAACTACGTTTGGACAAATAAATGCAAACAAACAAGAATTTAGTGAAAAATATCAAGATTTGTTTATTACATTGTGCAAGCAGAAATACACTGAGAAATAATGACTTTAAAGAATTTGCATAGATGCTTTAGCATAGTAAATCAGAGCGGCATGGTTGCTCCATTTTAGAGAAACTTACAGAGTTGAGGTGAATGGAACCAAACCTCTGAAGACATTAAGGAGTCTTAAAGCTCCCTCACAGAATGTTATTACATGAAATGGTTATGAATCCACAGCCTGATGCACATGTTTAGCATAGTTCTGAAAAAAATTCACATATTGTGGAAAGGATGTTATAAAATAGTCCCCAAAGAAAACATGTTCTTTGAGATTTACCACTATTATACCAAGAAAACTCTTGGTATAATAACTTTTGTTTAGTAGACATTTAGGGCCCAGTACCACCACTGTAAACCAATCTTGAGTTGGAAATATAATAAACCATTCCTGATCAAACCCCTGTGTTTACAGCCCTTAATACCACTTAAAACTAATAAATCGTCCTGGCACATGTCTACAAATCTACTTAGTCCACTGAGTCATGTATAATTATACAACAACATTGCACCCGGCAGAAGGAAACACAGTTAACAACATGACCAGAGTGAACTCTGCATTATATAAATATACGCTAAATACATTTAAAAAGCTGTCTGGATTCTGACTGCATGTTTGGAGCTCAAATCTGTCTATTCTCATCCAGGCTGATCCCAGTTGCTTATCTCTAATAGACAAATGATACATTGTGCAGCTCTAATATAAAGTCCTGTGGAAGTTTAGCTTTAATGAATTTAGCCTTAATTTCCAGCACAGTAACGGTTGCAAAGATTGTAGAAAGTGATGAAGCAAAAATGTGATGGAATGAACTTCCCCGGGCCTTCAGAACAGAACTGCTGAGACCCTCACTATTTCAAACGCAGACTAAAGACCGAATCACTTATTATAACAACTGCTAACTCCATTTCTGGAAGAGATTTTAGTCTACAAGCAGCTCTTTTAAGTCCAGGCTTACTAGTATGAGGGGTGTGTTTTCTTGTGGACTAAAAAGCACAGTTTCGATAACAGCATCTGCCAAATGCTGTAAATGTAACTGTGTTTACAACACGGCTTACACTTTCACAATGAAGCTCGACTGGACACTGCAGGGTCCAGTTTGAACAAGGTCATCTTCAAAGGAATCCAGCTACTCACCTAATCACTGAACTATGAGATAACCTATAAACCTACAACTGAACTCAACAGTCTTCAGGCGTTGATTCAGTGTGCTTTCACTATGAACCCATGATGGGAGACTTTGGCGAGCTGAATCCCATCCATAACATTCAGGTTAATGTCAGTGGCCTCAGACAGTCCCTGTTAAAATTCTGAATAAGGAGGTCCAAACTTGTTTTGGAGCACTGGGCTACAAGCCAATGTTGTACTTGCTGCCTAGGCGAAAGATAAGAATGTGACCTAATTCTGCTAAGGGCCAAATCCTTATAAAAAACTCACATACATTTCCATATGTGATAAGTGATAACTTTGGGCATAAAATAGCACATGATCCCCCAATTTCTTTTCTCATGTAAAACATATTTTACATATGTTCTACATTTACATGAAGTATGCAAAATACACTCTGGCTTTATGTGTGTTTTCCTTTAGTAAGGGGTGAGACTGGTATATTAATTAAAACCTAATGCAAGTCTTTGTTTCAGAATATTGACAATTCCCAAACTAAATTAGCCAATTTTAGCCCCTTTTTCCATACTGGTCAAAAAGTAGCTTCCTAATGTATTTTTTCTATACATTTAAAGTAGTAACTTGTTATATAAAACAGCTGTCAGTTTCATATTTTCATAACTAGTGTCAACTAGAGCTGGGATACCTGGATCCTTTTTCGGATCCGACTCCCTCTGAGTCACTCAGTAAACTGATCCGGATCTGCGAGTCACTTGATTCACTATTGACAAATTGAGAGCAGTGATTCGGCTGAATTGCTTGAATTGCATCCATGACAGTTAATCAATTAAAATTCAAATAAAAGTATCAAGACGAGGTTACC
>JBBIGB010301728.1:0-11466 GCA_037577075.1 Alestopetersius hilgendorfi | reverse complement strand
GCCTAGCCTACTCAGTTTCACAATCAGCTTTTGCGGGATGATCGTATTGAAGGCGGAGCTAAAGTCTATGAATAACAACCTGACATAGGTGTCCTTTTTGTCCAGATGTGTCAGTGAAAGTTGGAGAGCAGTTGAGCTGTTGAACCGGTATGCAAACTGAAATGGGTCTAGAGATGTTGGGAGATTTTTCTTTATGTGCACTATGACCAGCTGTTCGAAGCACTTCATGGTGATCGGTGTGAGTGCAACGGGTCGGAAGTCGTTCAGGGACATGACTGTACCCTACAGCTTACAGTTTTCTCCCACTATCTATATGCTTAAATGGTTTAAAAACAAATTAGCTTTTGCTTCCATTTAACAACTCAGCTTTAAAAGCTTCACTATAAGGTCAGCAGAATTTTGGTTGACACGGGTCAAGAGCTAATACTTAACTTTGTATGCTGCTTTTTACCTCAGAAGGAGAGAAAGGATCCTGGGAGCTTGACAGCTGAATCCTGGTTAAAATAACTAAATAAATAAATGAAAAATTATAGGAAATAGAAAGGAAAAAATCTAGAGAAAAGGAAAATGCAACGCAGCGAAATGGAAAAGCTTGAGGTGTCAAGTGTCGGGCCGCAAGGCCCAGACACGGAGCTGCCTTGGAACATGGAGCAGGCAGGGAGCCACAGATCCATTTGCAGATGTGATTTTATTAACAAAAACTCAAACAGTAAAATAAACAGGCACTGTGGCCGTAATATCAGAAAAACAGGAATCAGGACGAGACAGGGTCAGGGTACACAAGGTGCTCTACAACGATTGACAGACAAGGACACACGAATGGAACCAGAGCTTTAAATCAACAGAAATCAAGACATAAACACAGACAGCTCGAACTCAAGGATTACAAACAGAAATCAGCTGTACCAGAACATGTGACACTAACCTAATCCCCAGACACATTTCAACATAAGAGTCCCCCACAGAACAGAACCATAACTGAACATGAGAAAAAACAGAACATAACAGACCTGAATAACCCCAAAACATCAACAAAAAGGCAGTGGCTCTAACCCGCCACTGGCTGGCCAGTACCCCCCCCTCAAAACAGCCGCCACTCCAGGGGCGGCCGGGCAGCAGAACCGAACAAAAGCGTCCCACAACAAAAAGCGTCCGAACAAAAGCGTCCCACAAGGGCGGGCAGGGGACGGCGGCTGCAAGGACACCGCCCCGGTCCCCTTCCTCGACTCAGCCCTTAGTCCTTGGTGTCCGGCTGGCTGCCTCGCAGCCTGGACGTCGCTGCTGTGGACCGTAGGGCCTTGTCCTTGCCCCCACGGTCCAGGACCTTCTCACTAAGCCAAGTGGCTTCTCCACCGCCTGGCAAACCTTCGGCTGGCAGGGTGCTCTCTGTCCCAGAGTCTGGGCTCTTTCTCCAGAGCCCTACTGAGCACCCCACCCAGACCGACAAGCAGCCCCCTCCAGGAGGCTGGATGGGCCCCTCCTTGGGCCCCTCACCGACAGATATTCAGCCCCCTCCGGGAGGCTGGATGGACCCCTCGCTGGCAGGCATGCAGCCCCCTCCGGGAGACTGGACGAGCCCCTCGCTGGCAGGCAGGCAGTCCCCTCTGGGAGATTGGACGGCCCCTCGCTGGCAGGCAGGCAGTCCCCTCCGGGAGACTGGACGGGCCCCTCACTGGCAGGCACGCAGTCCCCTCCAGGAGACTGGACGGGCCCCTCACTGGCAGGCAGGCAGTCCCCTCCGGTAGACTGGACGAGCCCCTCTGTGGGCCCCATGCTGGCAGGCATGCAGCCCCCTCCGGGAGGCTGTATAGGGCCCTCTAACCCTAAACTGCCCTGCCCTAGCCCCATACGCCCCCCCCAAAAAATACAAGGGTATTTTTTCCCTTATTCAAGCTTCTCTAGCCTCTCAATCTGTACTAAGACCCTAGCTAACTCCCCTAGAAACCCCACAAACCAAGCTAGAGCATGGAACACGGGACAGACTGGGGCTGGGGATTGTGGCTGGGGCGAACAGGGCAGAGGACCATTGGAACGGGACTGATAGGAGCGGGGCAGGCAGGAAAGGGGCCTACAGGAGCTGGGCAGACAGGAAGGGGGCCTACAGGAGCCGGGCAGGCAGGAAAGGGGCCTACAGGAGCGGGGCAGGCTAGCAGGGCTGCTGCCTATTACTCCCTCGCCGGCCCGCTAACAGGGCCGCTAAGCTTAGCCTCCCTAACAGGCCCGCTAACAGGGCCACTACGCGCTACAGCGCCGGGGCAAACAGGGGCTTGGCCTGCTGGGGCTAAGATAGCTGGCCCGCTAACCGGGCTGGGGAGAGGAGGAGCTAGGCTAACCGGGGAGCTAATGCTAGCTGGGAAGCTAAGGCTAAACGGGGAGCTCTTACTGTGCGTGCCTCGCGGGGACTGGGTGGCCAGCTGGGGTGGTAGGGCTTTGGAGACGCTCCACGAGCTCACCAATGGTGGAGGTGAGCTGCTCCAGCTGCTGTTGTTGGATTTGGAGCTGTTCGTGGAGCCGGAGCGCCTGGTCTGCTTCCTCCCAGGCGACTCCGTGATGCACCGCGCAGGCCTCGTGCTGCAGCAGCAGCTCCGGGCTTGTGGCCAGCACATGCGTGCGCGGCGCAGCGGCCGCTTTAGGTGGTGTGTTGGGGAGGCTGCGGAAGCTCCGCGTTGCCTCCTTCTCCGCCTCTTTGCTGCCGGAGAAAGGGGGTGGCCTTTGGGAGGCCCTCGTCCAGGGAGCCCTCGACCGGGAGGCTGAGCAGGAAACTTACCAGGTCGAAGGTCTCCCACTCTTCCTCTGACTCGCCCTCTTCCTCCAGGCAGGTGGCTTTGTGGGGATGTGTCCATCTGTCAGAAGGCTTGCCGCGGGGCCAGCACTCTGAACTCCCTCTGAGTAAGCAGGAACCAACAGGCAGGCGGTTTTCCATGCTTGAGAAGTGTTTATTAAAGAAAAACAAGAAACGAACAGAAACGGGCGCGATGGCCACCAAGAATCAGGATCATAAAAAGGCAGGACTCAGGCAGGGATGTTGAGGTGATGGACACATGCTTATATACACAGGACTAGACAGGGAGAAACACGATGCAGCTGGGGAGCACAAACAGGAAACCAAAAGCATGTGACACAAACAGAACCAAGGCATATATCAAAATAAGAGTTCGTGGAACAGAAATAAACAGAACAGGGAAAAAACAGATAAAACTAAAAAGAAGTGGCCCAAAACAGCCACCGACCAGACCGTGACATGAAGTTTAAATAACTGAACTTAGTAATAAGTTAAGATAAGAAAGAACTTTTTGTCATAAAAATTTTTGTCATAAACATTCTTGTCATAATCATTCCAACAATAGGAATAAAGTTGAGACAGAGAGTTAGGAGGGGAAAAAAGATATTAATAAAATAAATAAAATAAAATAATAGTGCAAATGGAATAATAAACTATTTTGTAACTATTACAAAAAACTAACAAGTAGTCCTAACTAAAACAGAAATAATAAAATTTTAACAGGTTAGAAAAAGTGAATTGAGTGTTTGTGCCATGAAAATATGATGAATGCAATAAAAAGGTGATGATGGGATGAGACAACATTCAATAACACACAGATACATAAACGTAGAGTTATACTGCACAATCCCAAACTAAACATAAAGGTTGACATAAATGTTGACAAAGATGATCTACTGTCTTAAAGTCTTATTGCCACAGGTAGAAAGGATTTCCTGTGGTATTCGGTGTCGTATTTTAAAGCTTTTTCATCATTCTCTACTCATACACCTCCTCCAGGTTCTCCAGTCTGACACCCAGACAGAACCAGTCTTTTTAATCAGCTTGTTCAGCCTTTTTGCATCAGTTGCCTTCACCCCACTGCCCCAGCACACAGCTGTAAAAACACCACACTTTCTAGTGATAGAACATAGTCAGCATTGTCGTACAAATATTGAAAGTCCTGAGCATCCTCAGTAGGTAGAGCTGGGTATGCCCTTTTCTTGAAGACAACGCCTGTGTTCTTGGACAAGTCCAGTTTACTGTCAAAGTGTACCACCAGGTACCGGTAATTCTCAACCACCTCAACATCCATCCCTCTGGCGGTAAAAGGGGTGGGAGGTTGAGCCTTCTTCCTAAAGTCCACAACCAGTTCCTTTGTCTTTGTGATGTTTAGGTATAAATGGTTTAGCTCACAGCACTCAACAAAGTTGTCCACCATACTCCTGTATTCATCCTCCTGTCCATCCCTGACACAGGCCACAATGGCAGAGTCATCTGAGAATCTCTACAGCCGACATAACTGAGAACCTATGGGGCTGGTAAGCAAACTGTAGGGGGTTCAGCCAAGGCTCCACCAACAGATGCAGATATTTCAGGATTAATCTCTCCAGCGCCTTCATGATGTGTGAAGTCAGAGCCACTGGCCTGTAATCACTGGGGGTCGACAGCTGGGTCTTTTTGGGGACAGGAACCTGGCAAGATTGCCTTCCAGAATGATGGAAACCTCCGCAGTTTCAGACTCCGGTTGAAGATCAGATGTAGAACTCCATACAGCTGGGCAGCAGAGCACTGAGGGCCCTGGTACTGATGCCATCAGGACCTGCAGCTTTATTGAGGTGGAGTCTGCACAGTTCCCTTTTGATATAATTTGCTGAGAGTGACAGAGAGAGAAATAGGTTGTGGGGGCAGAACATGGGGGGATTGAGAAGGTGAGAACAGCTGAGTGTGGGTACAGGAGACATAGGGCAGTCAAACCTGCAGGTGCAGATATAAGCTGTTTGCACATTCAACGTCCCTATCCATCACAACATCTCTCTTTTGTATCAAGCCAGCAACGACATGCATTCCATTCCACACCTCCTTCGTGTTGTTTTCTTGGAGCTTGCTTTCCAGCCTCCACCTATAGGACTTGTTTCCCTCTCCAATCTTGGATTTAAGCTCTCCCTGTACCAGTCTCAACTGTTCTTTGTCACAGTTTCTGAAAGCTCTCTTCTTCTTCTAGTAATGCCAGGATGAAATAAGAGACACAAAAAAGGAGATATGTGGTGAAAGAGAATGTGTGAAAAGCAGAGTTTGTGGTCCCTAGACTGAACACTGAGGCAAAAAAATAAAGTCTTCCCCAAAGTAGTCCCCAAAGTAATCTAAAGCACCCATTCTGGTAAAGTGGAACTATCACCAAAGGAGGGGTCAGCTAGTTAACACTAGTTAATAATGCAGATGAGCATAACACATGGAAAGTAGGGTGGACTGGGGCAAGTGGAGAGCCTTGGTGGAGAACCATTTCTGTTTTCCCACATGGTATGATGACCTGAGTAACCTGCAGTGACTGGCTGTTGTACAATGTGAGGACAAAACTAGCCCGGCTTCAGGTTTGCCAGCAGCATTTGTCTGTCAGGAGTATAGATTCAAGAGTAGTGGGGAGCTTGGTAAATGCCTCTAAATGACACAACAAGGTGACATGGTGCAAAGGAGGTGTTCCTCTGGGATGCTGGTAGGTTGGTGATGAAAACCATGGACCATGGCCATGATTCCTGTGATGTCAGGTTTCTTGTTGATGTTTTGCACTCACTCTTCATATTGTGGCACAAAATGGTCAGCCTATAACATTGTTTAAATATATATACCTTCCCTCCCACATGTTGTATGCACAGTATCACTATGCCAAATACCACTGCTTGTGACGTGTGCTAAAAGTGAGTTATTCGACTTATGACAGGACAGTAGCACTTCAGGGACTTTCAACCAGTGCAAGTGACCCTCTGCCCCTGCCCCTAGTTCCACACATGTGTGGCAGGATTTTAATTCTAAAGGCCCTGAGAGTCTTGTTACGGTGCATTGCAACTCACATTCCATTACATAGTAGAGAATCTTACATACAAATTACGTAAAGTTATCTGTACATAAAAATAAAAACGTTTTAATGTCATGACAGGTTTCTAAGCATTTAACAAAGTAAATTTAAAATAACAAAAAGCATTAGTAATTGTCTGTTTTCAGCATTAGTAATTGTCTTCTCACTTTTACTATATACTTAGTTTATAGCGTTTGGTCAATTGTTCATCTCCTCATTTTTCTTAATATGTTGTGATGTTGTGCAAAATGCTTTTACTGTCAACTACTATTTTTTTGACCTTGCTTTTCCTTGTGCTTTCTATTCTATCAGGTGTAATCAACATCCCTGCTGTTGCTTTGGGAATGTTCTCAGGGGGTGTGCTCATGAAGAAGCTCAAACTGAGTATCATGGGGGCTGCCAAGTTTGCCCTGGGAACATCACTCCTGGGCTACTTTCTTTCTCTATTCTTCTTTGCCATGGGTTGTGAGAATGCCAAGGTGGCTGGCATAACTGTGCCATATTATGGGTATGATGATACTTTGTGAGTTAATTATTTCTTTCAGTGTGTAAGGTAATGATTGAATTCCTCAACTATGCCTCTAACCCTAACTATGCCCCCAAATCTGCCCAAAACTTTAATTTCATTTTAAACTCAGGTTAATACATTACTAATAAAGAAACTGTAAAGGTAAATGAATAATCATAATCAGAAAACTTTATTGCTTAAAAAACTTAAGCATTAGCAGTTAGCATTAGCAATGTGCAAAGACATACACAAAAGAACAAGACAGCTCTCTGTGCTGATGCTTAGTTAAGTCGGAAATATAGGTTTATTTGTGTGTGTGTGTGTGTGTGTGTGTGTGTGTGTGTGTGTGTGTGTGTGTGTATACTGCTAATACAAACCGCTAATGCTAAGACTCATACACAAAAGAAACATTGAAATAGCTCTCTCTAATCTCTCCACTCTTTAGACAGGGCACAGCTTACTAATACTAAATAAACTGAGAACTTGAACATTTTGGGGGGAAGTTTAAAACACTAAAATAGGAGGACAAAACACAGAGCAGGCACGCAGGCTTCTTCTTTTTCTTCTTTTTATGGTGGCTGACAGGGTTGCCAGATCTGAGCGACAGTTTCCAGCCCAAACTCAACTAAAACCTGCCCAATTCCATTAAAAACCAGCCCAAATCTCCACCTAGTGAAAGTATAGATGTAGCCTGATAAAGAGCATGATGTTACAAACAAGCTTCCTTGTCAGCAAAAAATTAGAACTATTTAGTCAGTCACGTGCAGTTTTTATAGAACAGATCTTACCTCGAAGTTTATTACTCTTTTCTTGAACTGAAGAATGTTGAACACGAATAACTGTACAGTCCATTAAAGCCAAACATGAGGCTAATACACGGAGGAATCAAATCCCAACAACACTTGCTCCACCCGTTCCTGCAGCAGACCCTGTTGGTACAGCAAAAGACGTAACACTTGGCACACAACGAGACCTGTGTTTTTTTGTGGCGCCATGTTCCTTCAAATCATTAAGTTGAGCTCGAATTTCTGTTACAGCGAGCTTTGGAGTCCTCCTCTGGCACAGGGGCAACCCAGCATTTTAGTTCTGGATAAGTCTCCCATTCCTCTCTGTAAAATTTTTTGTATTGTCTCCACTTCGGCATGATGCTATCTCTCGTGAACCACCTCTCTGTGACTTGGCTGAAACTTTTGGCGCTTATAACAAGTGACCAATACAATTTCACAGTGATGTTTGGTTAACCAATGACTGTCACTGAATGATGATGTCATGTCATATTTGACAGATTCTCTGAATTAACTATTTGTGACGGCTGACTGGACAGCTAAGTTACACAAACTTTTTTTTTTTACGTTTCTCCACCATGGTTTTATATATATATACTTAGTATATTTTTAAAATATATTTTTAAATGATAATAATAATACTGACAGTAAAACCCGCTAAATATTTTAAAAAGCAGCCCAAATTTTGTAGACCCGCCCAATGCCAATTTTCCCAGCCCAGCATGACCAAAAGAAGCCCAATTGGGCGGAAAACCGCCCAATCTGGCAACTGTTGGACTGGTGGCGGTAATACAGTTTGGCTCTCAAAAATAAAAGGTTTTCCTCATAAAACGTTGAGTTTGGTTCTTTAAAAACATCTGCGTGTGACTGAATCTGTGATTCTCAATCTGCGTAAAACTGGGGGATTACTGTATTTTTAAAGTGGCACTACTTATTCTTTTTGTCTGTGCTTCCTCTGTGACTCCTCAGACCTCAAAATAACTATATATCATGAGTTATAACATATCATGAAAATTCCTTGAAGTATGCCTTATCATCCATCCCTACAATCAAACACCTGTATGACTGTTTAATTTAAATCAGCATTACCAAATGGAAGCTGTTGTCTGGTTATTGTCATTAGACCCCAGGCTATCATTTGATGAATTTGTATAAACTGAAATAATATTGTTATAAGCTTGTAAGGCTAACATTTGTTCTTTTTTGTCTACACACAAAACAGAATGGAGAGCCTCTCCCATCAGAACAGCACACTCTTTGTAGAGTGTAATAAAGACTGTGTGTGCTCCGGAACGGAATGGGACCCAGTGTGTGGTGAGGATGGCCTGACATATGTTTCGCCGTGCTTAGCTGGGTGCCGGATGTCTCGTGGCTCTGGAGTAGAAACGGTAAGGGGCCCAGATGCAAGTACTTAATTGGGAACAATGGCTTATGTTTATTGTACTAACTCATCAAAGCTCACGAACAACATTGTGAGGCGGGCTTTTGTTGCCTTGAACTGGCCGTTTCCCATCTATTGTTAAAGGGCGTGCATAGCCTGTTTGCCTTGTGCTCAAAGAATGGGCCAATGTTTCTTGCATTGTTCAGCACTTCCTCCGAGGAATTATCTAATTTACTCTTTTGTAAATGTGGAACCTCCCTACTTTATGTAAAATTGTTACCAAAGTTACCAAAAATCAAGTATAGTTTATTAGAAATACTTCCAGACTTCTTGCTTTGCATAGATGAATGAAAATTGTATGCACTGCAAATGCTCACAGTAACTTTTAATTGTTGATGTGCTGCAGAACATATGATCTTTACTGATCTCTGTAAACTTCTCATTTAGTTTTGTTTTAAACTGAAGTCCTCCAGGTTATTTTGATTACACAGATTGTATTTTGTCAGAATTAAAAGGTTGTGACTGACAACTGATCAAAACAATGAACAATTGCATTGATTGATACTAATTAATTAATTACTATGAGTATTCTGGACATCTCATGACATCACAACTCTAGAGTCAATATTCTTAATTTATCACATACACAAGTACAACCTGCAGCGAAATGTATCTTGAACTGCTCCTTGTATTACTGTGCAAACATAACATGAGTACAAACTGAAATTTTAAAACAAATCTAAAATAAAAAGGAAAATAAGTTAAACAAGGAACACATGGTAAAATATGAAACTAAATTACAGTATCCTTAATGGTTTTAAGTTACAAGTGTAACAATCTGGCAGATTTACGTATGTGCAATGTGCAAGTGGGATGTTAAAGTGCATTTTGCCATAATAGCACAGCAATGTTAACAGAGTAAGGACCTGTATAGCAGCATAGCAACATGTACAGTATAGCAGCATGTAACACTGCAATAAAAAACAATTAACATCAGATATGAATTATGACAATGAATTTGATATGACATCCTGAGGTGCTGTATCAGTCCCTTAAGGTAATGCTATGAGGGGAGGGAGAATGTTCTGGTTTAGGTGTCAAATGGCCTGAGGATAGAAGCTTCTCATGAGCCTCTCTTTTGAGTCTTCTGCCTGATTGCAGAAATTGAAACAGTCCATTGCTGAGGTGGGACAGGTCCACTTCAGTTACCTATAATCTTTAACTGCCCTATTTTTTGCAGTAGACAGCTGCATAATCATATTAACCATTAGGGTTAGGGTTAGGGCATTAGGTTTAGGGCATTCATTCTGATAATTAGCCAAGTAAATATATGTGTTAATGGCTGCATATATATGCATGAATATAAGTACAACATTTATATATGAGTAGTTAACTTTAAGAGTAATTTATTGGCAATGGTTCTGCCATTTGATTTATCCAGTGAACGTTGAGCCATATTATGTGTAAATAATTGTGTAGCAAGATTAGCACAGTAACATCACTTATCCAAAAATGCTTGTTTTAATGGATTAGCTATCATCGAGAAATAAAGATAAAATTATACAAACATGATAATTCGGTGAACTGTTTCTTTTCCTTTCTCTTCCTGGTATCCTGAAACCAGTGCACTGGTTTCATCCTAAGAGAAGAATTTATCTTTCAGTGTTTTTTCACAGTGACATAATCAGCAAATATCTTATTTGACCATCCACAATACCCACTTTATTATGTAAATCTACCTTGCTTCTTTGCTCACTGTTAATCTTATCAGGAAACCAAATTTCTAGCAAATAACAGTTAAAATACAGGAGATGTATAAATGGGCAAACACAAGAGAAGTGCCACAGGGTAAATGGCAGGCAAATGACACACCGGAAAACTTACGCAATGCCAGGACTAGAAGCACCTGGGAAAGGCAAGAACTACAGATCATACACAGGAAACTCAGACCAAAACAAACACGTACACAGACAATGAACATGAAAAAACATAGGGTGGAACACGGATATGTAGCTCACATCAAACACTGCAAAGCATCAGCTTGGGAAACGCCGCCTCCCTCTTCCTCACCCATCTGCTGTAACTTTTGTTCATCTTGTCATACTATTGCCATATACCAGCCCGTATAAGGAGACACACTATAAACAAGTAGAAGGCAAGGAGCAAAACCTTACAGGTCCCCAAACTTTCACATTCAACTGTAATAAATATTTAAAAATATACACACTAACCTGCCCTGGCTATCATTAATGCAATCCAGATATTCACTACATTTAAGTACAAATTTTGTGGTAGTGCTGGCAAAAAGTGGAAAAGAAAATAGTCTGAAAAGTAGATTACTGAATACCAAATAGTGTAGCAGCTAAATTGGACTCCTTCCCTTCTTCATGTGCAGCAGGAGTATCCCACATTTTATTAAGTCATATTTTGTGAATAGTTCATTTGAACATTGCATCCAATAATGTGTATGTTTCTGTTGAACCATACCTGGAGATTATATAAATAATATTTGGTTAGTAGAACATTCTCAGGTACATGTAGTGCCATGTTAGTTTATGTTGCACTGTTGTAAGTGTACTGTTCAGTTTGGAATAATTCACCAACTAAATTGCAAAAATTGTGAAGATTTACACAGGATAACCCAGGATGTGTTTATTTGATCAGGTGTTTGAGCAATGCAGCTGTGTGGCAGAAGGAAACCTAACAGCCTATGTGGGTCACTGTAGACGCAGGGAAAGCTGCCAGCGAGTCTTCCCTTACTTCTTGGCTCTGTCTGTCATTACTTCCTTTATTATCTCCCTGGGCGGTACACCAGGATACATGCTGCTAATAAGGTGAGGCAAACACTTGATGATACAAATGTATTAGTAATAAAAATAGATAGATACAAGATACAAGATACTTTATTCGTCACATGCAGTCATACAAGTACAACACACAGTGAAATGTATCCTGATC
>JBBIGB010301674.1:0-11472 GCA_037577075.1 Alestopetersius hilgendorfi | reverse complement strand
GTTTAATACATTACCCTTAAAGAAAATGTAAATATTAACCCGAGGTTTAAATACGGAAAAGTCAGGAACGAGAGCGACAGAGAGAGAGAGACAGCGAGAAAGAGATAGAGAGAGACAGAGAGAGAGAGAGATACAGAGAGAGCGAGAGAGAGAGAGACAGAGAGAGCGAGAGAGAGAGACAGAGAGAAAGAGCGAGAGAGAGATACAGAGAGAGCGAGAGAGAGAGAGACAGAGAGAAAGAGCGAGAGAGAGATACAGAGAGAGCGAGAGAGAGAGAGACAGAGAGAAAGACAGAGAGAGCGAGAGAGAGAGATGATCCGGTTTAAAACGGGCGCGATCAGGAAAAGTCACGAACCAGAGAGAGAGAGAGCGACACAGACAGACAGAGAGAAAGAGAGTAAATCAGCGCTAAAATATCAAGGTGAAAGTCATCATAGCTAGCGTAGTATAGACCCAGCTCCAAACCCAATTTTGTGAATAGATTAACGGCGATATTTTTTTTATCGCGCGATAAGAGTCTCGCGTTAACGCCGTTAACGGCCCAGCACTAATAAAAATGTATACATTTTAGGGCTACACAATATATCGTAAATTTACCATCATACACTTGCATGACTACACACACAGACACGATACAATACATTGCAACAATGTTCAATGGTTCAAATGTTTTATGGGAGGCATTAAGTGCTCTGTTTAAATAAATTCTGTTTTTATTTAATGGAAGTGTTACATTTCATTTTTTTATACATAGACTAGTGAGTGTCTAGAGTCTATGTTACCACCAAATCCAAAGCAGAAAAACATGAACATGAAGTTTTTACTCACTTATAACATGTGATATCGCCATCGCAACACTCAACATTATCGCATATCACATGTTTTCCTAATATTGTGCAGCCCTAATATATATGAGTGTGAAATCATTCCAGTCCAGTGTCTGTCAAATTCCTCCGCAAGCACCTAATTCTCCTCATTCAGGGACTGTTTAGTGATCAGCTGAATCACATCTTATTTAATGAGGAAAAGTATGAAACACTGCTGTAATCGACTCTCTCCTCTCACAGTGAGACCAGTTGGATGATGAAACACTACTAGATGTTCCTCAAAGGTCTTTCTTTTTTTTAAAAAAGAGAGAACAAGAGATTTGTTTTCTTTCAATTATTCAAATTCTATAAACGCTGCATCATTTCTTTTATTCTGGTGTTTTGTCATTTCCTTTAAAATGATGCTTTAAATAACAATATTTTTATTTGGAAATGGAAAATTACCAGCAGTTCTTAAAAATGAAGGCAAAGCTGCTCCGTTTAATACTTGCAGCTTGAAAAGATAAAACCTGAGAAACTGAACATTTTTACAATGCTGTCTTATTTTTTCCAGAGCTGTATATATATATATATATTTTATTTTATTTTTATTTTTTTAAAATGACCCCCCACTAGCAGAAATACAGTATTCTTTACTAACAAATGCATTTATGCTCACCATTGGAACATCTATTAACGAACATCATTTAATGACATATTTTATTCATTAGTGCCAATTTATAAAATGCTACCTAATATAATAATATTCATAATGTGTATTCATATAATTAATGAGATATTAAGTGACAGCCAGTGGAATAAAACAGTAATGAGTGCATTTAAAGTTAAAGGACAGGCTAGAATTTGACTCTGTATCACCAACAACCAGTTAATAGGAGTCAGACCTGCACTGTTACAGATTCTCTCATCTTAGAAAGAAAACTGGGTTTGATGCAGTACTGTAGTGTGTTTACATACATACCTATATATATATATATATATATATCTATAGGTAACACCTAGTAGTAACTTGTTTTGGACTAAGAAGCAGCTGACAAACAAATATTTCACACTAAGCCAATTTATGATGGTCTGAACACAGCTATATTTATAAAAATAACTGAAAGTATTTCATTAAGAAACAAGAAGTATTTGATCAATCAATACATGTCTAAATTTTGCTTTTTTAAATTGTCAGCCAATAAACACAGCAGCCGTCTCCAATCCAAACCACATCCAGCTCAAGGTGGTGCAGACTTGTGGTTGTGGTTTAAGACACAGTATGACTTACTCTAAGTTCTAAAATGATCCGAATTTCACTTCTACCTGCTGCCAGGGTTGATATTCACTAAGCAGTCATAAGGAGGACTGATCTTGTATCAGATTCCTCCGTTTTATGCCAGTCACCTTTTTGTGTAAAATGACCGCCCTCAGCGTTCAGCTCCACAGATTTTTTTTATTTTATAGCTCGTACTGTGATTGATTTTGTGATGAACTTTTAATTTTATTTAAAATAAGCAAAACTGTTACACTTTATGCCTCTATTGCAACGTAATAGCATTTCACTGAATCTTCAATGAATTTCCTTCCTGCAAACGGCCCCTGGATTTCAGGCACGACTTGCTGTCCACAGAGTCAACTGGTAGATTTATAAGTGGACCAATAACTAAAATAGATATATATATATTTAAGCATTTTCTTCCAGAATCCATCATGTTCTATGATTCTGTAATGTGAAGGGCAGTTTAGAGTTGCCATTAGCAGACATCCATAATGATCATCGACAGATTAAAACAGACAGTCCAGTCTTTTACCCTCAGAACTCAGTAAACTCTGATTTCAGTAAATATAAACAGTGTAAAACAGTCTAGAACCGGCGTTTGTTCTCTGCTCCTACACTATCGCCATTTGCTCTTTCGGTGTGCCGTCACTCGGCCACTCTCTGGAGCCCCTCCCTCTGTGGGTTTTCCCCACCTACTTGTGGGCGGAGACTATCCTGAAAGTTCTCCTGTGTTCGTGTTTTTTATGTTTGTTTCTAAAACCTAAAATACAAGAAATGTCTTTGTTTTTCTTCATTACATGTTTGCCTGACGCCTAACACCTCGAGCACCAGTGCAAACCGGGGAAACTTCCTTATTAGGAGTTGTTTTGCCACATTCTAAGAGTTAATTCCACGCCCGTCATCTTCTGGAGTTGTTCCTGAGGTTCACAAAAAGTGAGGGAAGCTGACAGATTAGTCGATCCATCTCTGGATACAAAGGAAATGGATGACTGACATATAAAAAGGAGCTCACATCCAAATCATGACTTTAGCATCAGCCAGTCAACCAAATGCCACATGCTTCTCAATTATAGAGGAATATCAGAAGCTAGATAAACCAGCATGGCTCCTCACATGTCTTTGGGGCCGATCACAACAGAACGCCAATAAAAGCCTCAACACCTTTAAGTCCACCTTCCATAGTTCATAATTGGACAAAACATACTGCACTCCGGATATAAAACAGAGATATGCAAAATGTGCATATTCACATATTTACAACTTTGGAGGAATATGAGACCCCTTGTTTAACTTACGCACTGGTCACACACTGATGGGGATCCATTTACACACAAATCAACACCTATCTGATCTCAAGCCAAAAAGTCCTTTGTGGTAAAGGGGCAGAAACTGCATTAGCTGAGGCCCCTTAACTCCTAACCTTAGGATTTTCTGACGATTGTGACCTTTTCAAAAAACCCCAGCGAGTGGATTTTGAGGCACAATTAATTATGAGCATGGAGGGGGACAGTATTCATCTTTAATCCCCCACAGAGCCCCAGGATCGGGACAGTTTTCAACAAAAGGGCTCGAATTGTCTGGAAAGTTGACCTGCGGGCTGTGGAATGTAATCCTCCACTCCTGGGGTTCTGCTAAAAGTCTCTCCGCTTTGACTTTAGCAAAGTCAACAGCCCTGTTCTCAGGTCAAACACATCGCAGGTCCCTAGACAGGCGGGAGGATCCAGCAGAGGATGTTACTGAAACTTCCGATGGCTCCGGAGGGAGGGGAATTGATCGACAGCGCTTGTCCTGCAGGCTTGGGGAGAGAGACGCTGATTGCTCGACCCATCAATCAATTACCTGCCATTGTCATCGATCAGACGAGGCATTAAGCCGGAGCTTTGATCAGCAACTGTGACCCCGTCACACACGAGAAGGAAGATGAGACAAGGTAAGCAAGACCATGGCTGCAGAATGAATAAGGTAAACCCCGACACTCTCAAGATGTTACACTTTCAGGGCACTTTTGTTACTCAAGATTCAGATTCAACATTCGTTATAGTCATACAAGTAAAACACGCAGTCAAATGACCTTCTCCTTTTATGATTGTGCGAAAATTAAAAATTTTAAATAAGAATTAAAAAAACAAATCCAAAATAAAATGTAAAAACTCAAACAGGAGCTAAAGGTAAAATATGAAAGCTAAATTAAAGTTAAGTAAAAATTATTCAAATGAAAAATAACATCACAATGTTCTGTTTTGAGAATGCTGTGGATATTAATAATATAATCCGAAAGGGCTACAGGTTAAAAAGTAAAGAAAACAAGGCAAGCATTAAAAAATAGAAAGATTATTAAATATTAATAACAGAAAGATTTAAATAAACATCTGAAGGGGAGAACCCCTCTTGTCAGCACTTCTAGAAACCTGACAAACTGCTTGAAAAGAAAAGTCAGTTTGTATGAACTACATAAATTATACACTAACAAGTAGCTGATTGGATGCCAACCCATGTGCTATTATCTCATTTTCTTTAACCATCATCATCTGATGTCCCCCTTTTCCTTCTTCAATAATTCATTTTTGAAATTGTAAAATTATAAAATACATAGTAATTTAGCATCTGCAAAAATACAATATTTAAGAATGAAAATAAATCTCTAAATTTCTATATACAGTAACCCCTCAATTTTACGTGGATCAGCATTCGCGGATTCAGTCTAACGCAGATTTTTCTGAGAACTGAACTGTATTACCATCACCAGTCCAGCAGTGGCAGTAATACACTGAAAAGACGAAGTAGAAGAAGAAGAAGAAGAAGAAGAAGAAGAAGAAGAAGCTGCTGCAGCATGTAGCATGACTCCTCCGTGTCTTGTCCTCGTATTTTAGTGTTTTAACCCCCTCAAACAGTTATCTCAGTTTATTTAGTATTAGTAAGCTGTGCCCTGTCTAAACTTGTGAGTAGAGAGAGTTATTTCAACATTTCTTTTGTGTACGAGTGTTCGTCTTCGCTCTTCGCACGTTGCTAATGCTAATGTTTTTTTAAGCAATAAAGTTTTCTAATTGTTATTATTTAGTTACCTTTATATTTTCTTTAAGGGTAATGCATTAAACTGAGTTTAACACGAAATTAAAGTATTCTGGGAGCAAATTTGGGGGCATATTTAGGGTTTACACAATAAAAATTGACATTTTAGGCATTTTTCTTTACCAAAACACAACAATGCGATTTTTCACTATACGCGGGTGCTCTTGGGATGCAACCCTGCAGAAAGCAGGGGATTACTGTATTATTATATATGACTTTGTTCTGTGAGGTTTCATATGTTGAACTAGAGAATAATAATAAACAATAGCATATTCATAAAGTATTGATTGGTTGTGATTTAATATTTTCAATTGAACTTTTCGCGATCTGACCTATAAATAATCTGTGCTAAATCCAAACAAACTAATTATGCTCTCTCTAAAATGTAACTAGGCAAAGAAACATTTCTGCATCCACTTCACAGTTCTATATAAAACCAATGCCTTTAACTCTCCGAGGAAACAATTTTTATCCAAACATTCACTCATTATGTGAGCAGCCTGTCCTAAGCAGGGTTGCTGGAGTCTATTCAAGATTCAAGATGTTTATTTGTCATGTACACAGTTACACGCGCACAGTGTGCAGTGAAATGTAACCTTGAATTAACCCGAATTGTAACTCTATCCTAGCACTCATAGGGAATCACACTCGATGGGTCACCAGTCCATCACAGGTCAGCCTCACAGACAAACACATTCACAATCACAATCTAGAGGCAATTTAGAATCTGCTATAAACCTGACATGCCTGTCTCCAGACTGAGGGAGCTCTCGATGGAAAACAACCCAGACAGGAGGAGAACATGCAAAATCCACACAGAAAGGGTCCTCAAAAAAAACCCCTGCTGCGAATCAAACCCAGAACCTCTGTGAGATGCTGTGAGGTTCAAGATTTAAATTCTTTAAAACATGTCTTCTATCATAACTATGCAGATGACACTTGTATCTATCAGCTATTTCATCCAGTGACTTTGGTCCAATAGATTCACAGTGTCAGTGCCTTGATAAAGTAAATACTTGGATGCATTTAGACTCTAAGTAAATAAAGACAAAATGGAGATCATGGGGCATGAATGGCCTAATGGTTAGGGTGTTGGCCTTGCAATCAGAAGGTTGTGGGTTCAAATCCCAACTGCTAGTGTCCCCACTGAGGTACCCTTGATTAAGGTACCGTACCCACACACTGCTCCCCTCTGCCCCTTGTTGGTGGGAGCCCCCTGCTGCACTTGGGTTAAATGCAGAGAAAGAATTTCACATGGTTTACTTTGTGCTGTTGTGTGTTCACGCATAATTATAAGGGTTAATAAATGAAATTAAAATAATGTTTGGGCATAAAGATGGAAGATACATTCTCAGTGCCCACCTGGAATCTAGACCACTCAAGACATCTACCCATATAAAACATCTTGGCGTGGTCATGGATGGAGACCTTTGGGCAAAACAGCTAAATGTTGCAACGCTCAAAAGTCCACTTGTAGCTCCAGTTGATTCAAAATGCTGCTGCTAGAATTTTAACCAAAACCAAGAAAAGAGATCACCTCTCTTCAGTTCTCAGATACCTGCACTGGCTACAAGTTCAGGACAAAACTGATTTCAAAGCATTACTCATCATGTGCCAGAACCTTGATGATTTGAACCGTTAATCCATCTCTGGTATGTGAGATGTTCATGATCCTGGTGGGTTTCTTAGATCTGCAGGAGTTACTCAGCCAGTGGAGAAAAGATCTGAAACTAAACCTGGTGAAATGGTGTTTATCCACTATGCTGTTCAACCAACTGCCCATCAGATCTGCATCGACTGGAGCTTTCAAAAGTTGATAAACCTGCATTAAATATAACTTCCACTGCACCTTCAGTCTTCTTTTAATGATTTTCTGTTTTTTGGTTCTTCTATTCTTTATATTTTTTCGGTAAAGCACACTGAATTACAACATGGTGTTTAAATTCAATTCAATATTATTTATATAGTGCTTTTTACCGCCAGGTTGTCACAAAGCAGCTTTACAGTGTCCAGGTCTGAGCCCCTAGTGAGCCAAAGGCGACAGAGGCGAGGAAAAACTCCCTAAAACTGGAGGAAGAAACCTCAGGAGGTACCAAGACTCAAAAGGGCAACTCGTCCTCCTCAGGTCGACCCAGAGAGAAATAAATAAACTTGACACACAAAGTTACAGAAGTAGAGCATGTAGTGAAATTCGCACAACCTGCAATAAAGTTATCAAATAATTTACAGCAAATTAAAGAGAAATTTGGAAAAGTAATGTAATTTACTGGGACACAGGGGTAAAAGATGGATGGATGGAATGTAATATACATAAAAAAGAACTAAACAAATATTTTAAATGTTACAAGCAGAAGCAACATCGGTACACTGAGCAGAATGTAACGGATTATGAAACAGCGCTAAATTATTTTTTAATGTACACTTAACTGTGTAGTTGTATTCACCTATTAAAGATGGAAGAGACCATTACTTACATTACTAATATTATTACAAACTAGTCCAGGACATCCATAATTATGCAAGTGTTCAGATACTGTGGTATTATATCTGCAATAACGCCCACCCTCAAACAAAAGTGTGACCAAAAGTGTGCAGAAGGCTTTAAGACTGTATTGTTAATTCTCACATCCAGAGTAATTTCCCTTCGGGGTAATTTTAGAAGATAAAAGACACCCGATCAATCTGCGTAATTTCTTCCTCATTCCATTAGGATAAAGAGAAGAAAGTTAACACTGCAGGAAGTGGGTTATGGAAAGTAGTGCTGAGGGTAAAGCGACGGTGGTCGAAGGAAGGAATCCAAACGAACAGCTCTAGTTGCGTTTGAATGATGGGCGTGAGTTATTTTTAACATCTTGACTGTTCTAATGCTAATCGTTCAGTAATCCAACCCCTTCATTGTGCATGCAAACACATTCCTTTTCATTTTTGCTTCAACAATTGTTTGGGAGCTGATTGGCCAACATTGTACCTTTTATTATTTCGAGTCTTTGACCTTCACGATGCTAATTTTTGACTTAAGCACTTGGGGGAATGAGACTGAAGCTACGGTGGAGGACATTTACACTTCAGGAGCTCTATTATCAATATGATAATAGTGACACAAACAAGTCAAAACGCTGTTTTGCATTTCTCTGGAGTCATAAAAAAGGACTTTCATGCTTCGGAGGAGAGGGCATGTGCATTTTTAATGCCGTTTCCAAATATGAAGACGCAACAAAAAGACCTTGAGAAGAAACGAAGGTAAATAAAGCAAAGAAAAAACACCTCAGCTTAACAATGCACGCCTGTCATGGAAATAAGAATATATCGTTATAATTACGCCTTTGTTCCAGCACAAAGACCGGAACAGCCACCAGAGCTTTGATTTCATCCACTATGTCAGCGTCAGCCGTCTCAGCCCTGATGGCAGACTGATTACTAAATGACTTCAGTGCATTCAAAGCCAAGCTTAAGTGCAAGTGCACGTCTACTGGATTCTCACTTAATCAAACCAGTAATCAAATAAAAGACTTGTGTTTCACATCTTACATCTTCTGCTTTAGAAAATGAGCCCACAATAACAACACAGCAGAGATGGAATTGCATTATAATGGGTTTGTGCTGAGTTTTGCAGATTTCCTGACAGTTAAAACAGACCAAATGATCCGTGTAGATGATTTTTCACCTCAATAATACTGTACCTTAAAGCCTTTTGGAACTCTTCCTACTATGAACATGCACAACTTTAAGGCAAGAAACTACAGGTGAATGTGGTAATATTTCATTTAGATAATAACTGAGGATTTTTTATATTGGAAGTTTTGTAAAACGCATCACAGGTAGATCAACAAAATCTAATTAAATCATAAGTTAAACAATTTTTTTAAAAAATCAAGCAAAAATCATTGCTCTCAGCTTGGCCTTCGCTTTACATGATAGTGAGGTGCCCATCGGGTGCCCATGACCTGCACCGGGTCGAGTGCCCTTAGATTGTTGCTGAAACAGGCAGAATTTTACGGGCAGGTCAGTCATTACATATGGGTGGGTAGCAGATCAACAGTATTAAAGCCAGCAAAAGTAACATATAAGCAAAAATATCTATGTATTTGATTATCATATACACATTGTCATAATTACAGCATGTTCACTGCACACAGAAAAAGGGCCAACCGGTCACTTACTCCACACACAAAGGCTCCTGGGAGGCCAGTCCTGCCGTGCGTTTCTAATTTGTGAGCAATTTATCGTGGGTAAGGGTGGGTAAGGGGCAGGTGCGGATTTAATTTGGATATAATCATGGGTGAACGGGCGGGAGTGGAGCTGTACTGTGCGGGTGCAGGTCTCCAAAAGTGGACCTGTGTAGGACTCTGGCCCATGACCCTGTCACTGGATGACTGGCTTTACTTCTTTAGACCACTTCTGGTAGATACTGCACACTGGGAACACCCCACAAGACCTACTGTTTTGGAGATGCTCTGACCCTGTTGTCTAACAATCACAAATTAGCCCTCGTCAGAGCTGCTAGGATCTTTACATTCACCCTTTTTCTTGCTTCCAACACACCAACTGTCTGTTCATTTGTATGGTCTGCACATACAGCCAACACCCACAGGCTGTGAGGCCTCAACACACACCCTGAAACACCAGAGCGAGTGCACAGCCGAGCTTTCACATGATCTAAAAGGCGTAATCGGTGTACATAAGAAAACAGCACCAAAAAAGTCTATGCTGAACTTTAACATGGGCTCTCCACTCTACCTGCCAGATCCGCTTCTATTGGCCGTGGGCCAGTTCTGGTGTTCACGTGATTAGTGTAGACACGTTCTGTAAGGCTGAGAATGGTGTTGGGTTGTTCTGGTACATTTCTATCACACACATAATTAGAATTGTGCTACTGTAGCTCTTCTATGGGATGAGATCGGGCGGGCTAGTCATCTTTCCCACATGCATCAATGCGCCCATGACCCTGTTGCCGGTTCACTGGCTGTCCTTATATATATATGTATGTGATGGAATCTACAGGTAATGAGCTTTTCAGTGATTTATGAAGGGAGACAGGAGGTTAAGCCTTTATTAGAATTGCTACATTTTGGAAAATATACACAAACGGACTGAACGCAGGAAATTACATGTTCGACTTTGCTGGGTCAAAACAGTCCTTCCTCTCTGTATTGTCTTCTTGCCTAAAATATGCAATCTCTGGGACATTACGAGCACCAGAACTCTCTGGAAGAGGCATAATGTCCTGACAAAGCACAAACAGCAGCTTTCAAAGTGATGAAGCGAGTCCAAAATGACATCACTAATTCGGGTGTGTGTGTTCAGAGCAGGTGGAAAATGAGGGGCTGGAAGAAAGGAGCCATGTGCTTCAGGACAGGCTGTTCACGAGAGCAGAGGCTGATCAGTGTAGCATGATGAACAGGCTGGCGGTGTAAAGATACCCAGGCATACACACACATGCGAACACACCCACACCCACACACACACACACACACACACCTTCTCTGGCTTCCACCCAAGATGCTGCAGCTTCATCATGGCCACGGAATTGAGTCATTACTAACAGAACTCCACCAAACAGTGAAAACGCGTAACTTTCCCTCAGGCATCGTCCAGCACGTCAGAAAAACCTCGCTCCTTTTGTTCTTGCCGTGTTCTTCTGTTGTCACAGACTTCAGCAGAGAATGAGCACTGAACCAGAAGATGAGGAAAAAGGAGATTTTGCATTAGATCTGAAACAGGGAGATCAAAAAATCTCAAAAATGGGTTTAGAAAAACGTTTTTTTGTTTTTTTCCCGAAAGGATCACATGTCCCAAGGGCACCACCATGAAGATCTTTGACTGAAAATGGATCCGAGAGGCAGATTGCCAACACTGTGCTTTAGCATAAATACTGAGCGCTGTATCTGAGACAATGCAAGACCGAACATCAGATAAAGAAAGGAGATAATGGTTCTCTGATCACATTTCAGGAAAGGATCTCTTTATGAAGGCAGTGGTGGTGCTTCCTTGGAGGCTTGATGGCCAGGGTTGTCTTAACCGTTTTATATGATATTGGCTGTTGTAATATTGATGGCGCAGTATGCAAATGAGGATCGTGGTCCAACACAAACAGTGCAAGGCGATACAAATGCAAACACAACTACATCGAGTGCAATAACAGCATGCAAATCCTGAGGGAAAGAAGTGCAAAAGACTGTCAAGGCAGTACCGATACTCACCGGTACCGGTGAGTGCTGTGTCAAATACAGTATTATAGCTAGGGATGCACCGATCGATCGGCCACCGATCGGAAACGGCCGATTTTTGGCCTGATCGGCCTGATCGGTGATCGGC
>JBBIGB010301599.1:0-11478 GCA_037577075.1 Alestopetersius hilgendorfi | reverse complement strand
AAAAGTGTAAACAGTTATCAGAGTACTTATATAAATAGTGTAGTTACCAGAGTAATATATAATATATAAGAGTGTAATAATATATATTATTATATATAATATATGAGTTCTTCTTCTTCTTTTTATGGCAGTTGACAACTTTTCAGTGTATTACTGCCACCGCTGGACTGGAGGAGGTACTACAGTTCGATTCTCAGAAAAATCTGTGTTAGACTGAATCCGCGAATGCTGATCCGCATAAAACTGAGGGGTTACTGTATTTCTATTTTTCTAACAACAAAGTAGCAATGTATGTGAGACTAACCTTTCCCTTTGGTGATCCATTTTACTAATGGCACTTTGGGCCGGCCAGAAAACACGTTCCCATTCTGGACCAAAGCTTCCTTCGTAACCTGCACACTGTTCAGGATGATCACAGGATTCTTCCCCAGGTGCAAGGTGGACATCTCACCATATTTAGGCAACTGGAGGGAAGCAAGAACATGTTCATCTGTGAAATGCAACAGTTTGCACATGTTTGTGCATCAGGTGGGTTTGCTGAAGGATAGGGTTCATAAGGGGCCTAAAATCATGTGGAAAATGTGAGGCGCATCGCTTTCTCCTTCTTTCTAAAAGCTCTCGGGTGCTTGCACTCCGGAAGCTTCTGTCGTTGCTAAGCAACCATCAGCCACGCTCTCCATTTCCTCCAACGAAGAGCCCTTGCTATAACTCTGCTACACGATTTATTTACGCAGAAAAGAAAAAAAATGCTCTAGTGTTTGGGTGCGGCCCATTCTTCAAAACCGTAAAAAACACGGGGAATTTCACCAGCTGATCCAGGAGCTCCGCCTGGACAACGGGAGGCTCAAACCCTGTCTCAGACTCGACAAGGACCAGCTGGGTTATGTTTTAGGAAAAGTTTGGTGGCTTGAGAATTCACAGAGTTCAGGAAATCCCTGGAGCTCAGTGATGAGCTGCTCCTCCGTATTTCTGCTGAGGCATCAGTGTAACGGAAAAGGCGAGGAAGCTGATTGGTTGGATCTTGTCACATGACCCACAGTGCACTTGCGGCGTTCTGAAAAGTTGAGATGTTTTCAACTCGACGCGGCACGAACGCGCCTAAAAAAACAGGCTAGATGACTCATAAGTGCTAGGAGTCTTACACTATGGTTTTTGAATGGCAATCTGGTGAAATCTGCTATTCCTGGTGAACTGAATTCTAGAGGTAAATTCGACACATTGTTGACAAGTGGAATGATAATTGGAAGGTAGGTACTCTTGGAAGACATAATTGTTTTGATGATAATCCAAGGTTTTAAGAGACGACTGAGCAGAAGGGTTCCACTTATACTGGATTACAAATACAGTATTTCAAAAATATACCAGGGTTGATCTGGTGTAGGCTACCTCAAGGAAAGAGAGGAAGCTCACCGATTTGATGAAGGCCAATCGATTTCTTGTGAACTGGAACAGGTTTCCCACGAAGGGCAGGGGTTTGGGTCCAGGGGGGTTGCGGCTGATGGAGGAGTTCAGTCTGAAGATCTCCAGCAGAAACAGAGAGAGCAGAAAACCCAGCAGAGCCAAGACTGCAGACGTCCAGTCCAGGTATCTCAGAACAGACTCCATTCTGAGAGGTGTGGAGGACACCAGAGCTGCTCATTGCTTTATACCAGAGACACCAGGAAGGAGAAGAGAGAGAGGGAGGAGGGGTTTCCATTTCATGTCCAGAAAACATAATCACTGTTATGTTTTTAGGAGGTGAAAGAGCTTGATAAGGCACTGCAGACAAAGTTGAAACACTCGAGGTGTCGCAATACTGGGAACCTGTCTGTATAGACAAACCAAAACTGGAGTAAACCACAACCATGGCCTCTGACCAACAGAGCAGCAGGAACACAGATCTGGTCTTCAACAGTTTATTGTATTAAGAGGGAAAGGTATATGGCTTTGTCATTATCCAGCATTTCACCTATGCAACACATAATGTGTGTGTGTTTGTAAAAGAGTGTGTGTCTGAGCTGGGTTATCTAAAAAGGTTAATTTGAGCATAACAACCTGCCATTTGGTCTTACAAATGAATCATAAACAAACAATAAAATCTAAATAATCAGTTCCTAGCTTGACGTGTCACAGACGGCCTGTTCATTTTTGCATGTTCAGCTCATCAGACCAGATCAGACAGTGGGATGGCTTTCAACAAAAACAAACAGAATTTATGTGAAAGAGCACAGTTTACATACGTCCAGTCCAGATATCTCCACACACTTTCATTATGAGGGAAAGGTATGTGGCTCCTGTCTTAATCCAGCATTTCACCTTTGCAACACATAATGTTTGTGTGTTCGTAAAAGAGTGTGTGTCTGAGCTGTGTCATTTGTTTTGATTGTACAATGTTTCAGTGCTGACTGTTGAAATCCAAAGCCGGTGCAACATTCAACACCTATATTTCTTCTTCAGAAGAACTTCAGAAAAACTTCCGCACACAGCTTAAAAAATCAGCAAAATATGCAGTAAAATATTCTACTGCATTTAAAAAGGGAAAAAGTGAACAAATTATATAAACAAATTATAAAAAGTTCATACATTCTGTAAGAAAAAAGAAAGAAAGAACATGTCATGCTTGGCAGCACAGAGGATTATTTTTGTATATTTATAAAAGATGACCATTGAAAATGTTTGGTGTGCTTCCTTGGGGACCTGACAGTGTCTGTAGAGACTCTGTCTTTAGTTTTGGAATTTAAAGACACCTTTCGAATGCCGAATCTTGTGGTGGAGGTGTTCAGAATGAGTGAGCTGAGATGCCGGTGGTTCAGCACTAAAGCCTGGGAGTGGCAGCCACACTGTGTGTGTTTGTGTCCTCTTCTGTGCAGATTCCCCTCAGTTGACGCAAGAGAACCAGGCCAGCCAGACACCGACACCGCACTCAGCTCACCTTTAAGGGATGTGGCTTTTACCATTTGGGAGTGTGTATGGTTGGCCAGATACCCAAAACACTCAATCTGGCAAAAAGGGAAGCAGTGATAGCTCGGTGAGAGCATGGGCAGCTGTTTTGAGTCTGGGTTGGGTGCAGAAGCGTCTCAGGGCTGTGCAGTTTCTCCCGCAGGTACATGGCCAGCGAGACCAGGCTTACAACAAGCGGAGAAAGGCACTGTGCCACAACTGGGGGGCTGCGAGGGCCATGAGGGAGATGCCAGGACAAGTCTTCAGCACCAGAAGCTGTTCTATGGTGGTCTGGGTGGACGCGGCCCAGGGCCAGCTCCAAGATGGAGACAGTTAGAGGACTATCAGGCCGGCCAGCAGGAATGGTGAGTGACCCGGGCCGTGGCACAAGTACAGGATGGGAAAGTGCCACTCTGCATGTGTAACCTGTACCCTGTGGAACTCCCCCCTCAAAGGATTTAGGCTCATAATGGGTTGGTGTTGCGCCTCCCCTAGGAAGAGTGTGGTCGAAGTCAAGGTGAGGCTGGACAGCTCCACACCCTGCCAGAAGGGGGGGAGGAGGGTTTAAGCTGGAAGAGAAACATCTGTGAGAGCTGATGGAGAGTAGCAAGGGGTGTTTGCTCGGGATCAGGAGGACCATGGCTGCACTGGGACAGCGGCTCCTGGGAGTGTCACCGGCCAGTCCTGCTGAGTCTCCACCCGAAGACCATGTTGAGGGGGTCATTAAGGAGAGTGCCAGTCCTTGGGCTGCCCCGTCACCCTAGTGTGGAAGAAGGATGGCTTGTCGTCTATCGAAAGCTTGACCTCATGCCACACAGGGATGCGCTGCCCAGTATTGAGTCCCTGATGATGTTGATGGAGTTGCCTGGTACTCTATGCTGGACTTGGCCAGTGGTTAATGGGAGGTGGAGGTTCAGCCCGATGACAAGGTGTCATCCCCAGTATCAGTGAGGGAGGGGCCACCTTAAAGCTCCTTTAGGGTGCATAGACATTAACCAAGACAGATTTTTTTGAATATCAAATCTCCTACAGGTTGAATCAATGCTCGCACAGTTGAAGTCAATAAATATCAGTCTCTACTCATACACATATAAACACACACACCCACACACACACACACATATATACACAGTTATCTAATCTAGGCAGCAGTTGACCCATCAAACCATAGTGATTTCCTCAGTAGGAAATATTGCAGAGTTTATTACTCTCCTTTATTGCAGAGTTATATCTTCCCTATCGACCTCATTTTCTGTTCTCAGTAAAATGTCTCTGTACTATTGCAGACTATACGCCATTCAATAAAACATACTTTAAAGATCACCAAAGGTAAGAGTTTAACAGATTGGTTTAGAGTGGATTTGGTGTGGAGAAACTGGAGAAAACTTTGCTTCCTGATTCCCTACATGTATCCCTCCACCTTGATTCAAAAGGGCCAATCATGACCTGAGCCACAGGAGATCTCCAACTCAAATGTCTTTGTTTAAGATCTCCAGCAGCTTAGCAAAGCACTTGGCATCAAAGTGCTCTCAGAAGATGATGGAGCACATGAGATTGGGGTAAAAAGTCCCTTCATAAAATATGATGGCCACGCCCCTCCTCTATTCATTCCAGAGACTGCCAAGTGATTTATAATGAGATCAAATGTATGAAGACATGTTTAGAGGTGTGTTTTCTGTGGAGGAGACCTAAAAAGGTCAGTTTGAGCGTAACAGCCTGCCATTCTGTCTAATGAATGAATCTGGGCAGAAATCAGAGGAAGCCAGGAGGAATGTGGTGCTACAAGGAGGACCCTTCGGTCCATAAAGGAATGGTTTGCTGAGATTGGTGGGGACGAGATAGATAGCTAGATAGATAGATATCACACCCTGCATGCAGCTAACTCACATTTATACACACATCATATGAATTTTTGTTATAATTTTGTCCTCACTGGCACCCATTACCTGCAGTGTTTGATTCAGTTTTCATATGGAACAGCTTAAGAAAAATCATGAAACACCAATTAACATTTTACAGTTTATTTATTTCAAACTTTACACTTGTTTATAAAACAAAAATTAAACAATATATACATAAACCTTTCGTCTATGATGGAGAAAATACATGAAACTGATTATTTTGTGTTTGAGAAGAAAAACAATGTTAGTGCTGTCCTTTCAGAATGTAAAGACTGAAGATGTTCAGAGTGGGGTCTCCCGGCTGCGGCAGACTGTGTGGAAGGGGTGAGGACTCCGCACTGTACCCACAATGCCATCCATGTTTGGGGGCGGAGCTCCAGGAGGCCATGAGAAGTGCAGGTGCTGGAGCAGAGAGGTGAAGAAGACGAAGAGCTCCGTCCTCGCCAGAGTCTCACCCAGACACACCCTCGGACCTGCAGGACACACTCAAACCATCCTGATCCCGACACTAATAAACATCAATTCATCAGTTCTCAGCAGGAAAACTGCCCCTCAGACAGACTCACCCAGAGAAAAAGGCAGGAAAGAGTCGTTTCTGCAGAACTGTCCTTTCTCATCCAGAAAGTTCTCGGGGTTGAAAGTATCCGGGTACTTCCAGTGTTCCCTGTCACTCATGATGGCCGCTAAGTTTGGCATGACATCCGTTCCCTGCCATGTGGAGAAGAAATAGAAAAGTAGGTTCATTTCCCTGAGAAAATATGAAGGGTGATTGTGTGGTTGATATGGAAAGTGGATTTGTTGGTAGATGGTTGCTATGCGGTTGCTATGTGGTTACTTATTTTTATAGTAAACATCCTAAAACATACATAATTAAACTTTTGGGAAACTTCAGCTTACATTAGTAATATAAAAAGATGTATTGGAGAAAAATGATCCACCAGTGACTCTCTTACAGCTGACAGGGTCTTTTAGGTGGTTGCTATGTTCATTTGCCGTTAAGGTGTTGGTAATATATCATGCAGGGTGCACTAGTTTCATCACTGTATGATTGAAGGAAAATTGATAGATAGATAGATACAGGTACACTATTTTAGCTCTGATAAGTCTAAGTTGCTGTACAGAAATTCTTATGTATAATAATGAATAATATACTGTTGTTCAACAACAGTATTGCACACTGCATGTCAGATTCCATCCATTCTGTCCGTCATGTCTTCAGTCTATAATGTCTCCCCTGTCCTTCACCTTGGGCAGGTCGTATCCCCGTAGCTTTGCTGGTTCTGTGGTCTGATGAAACACACTGAGAGGAACGAGGTTTGCACAGCGCTGGATCTCATGAACCGTGGCGAGAGTGTATGGGAGGCGTGGCCTGTCGTCCATACAGGGAGCGCGGTCTAAACCCAGCACCTGAACGATCTCCTCATGACAGCGCTCTGGAGTTTGGAGAAGCAGGCAGACGAGAGTCAGGGACAGAGGACAGAGAAGACAGAAGATGATCAGGTCCGTAAAGAGTGGACTAATGGGACCAGGCTGAGGGTACCTTGCACGTCCGGATGGTTCATCATGTAAATGATGCCCCATCTGAGAGTGGTGGCTGTGGTCTCTGTCCCAGCAGCGAACAGGTCAGTGGTCGACCTGATCAAGTTCGCCTTGAGGAATGTGGAGTCTTCGTTTGACTCTTGCTGCTCAAAACGAGACAATTTTAATGCATAGATCTAACAGAGAATACCCTCCACTATCTGCTCTCTGCAGTCTACTCTGACCTCACCTTGGTCATCTCCAGCAGGTAGGCATCAATGAAGTCCCTGGGGTTTTCTGGATCTAGCGTCTTCTTGTGATTCTCCACAATTTCTGAAATATAGTCAGTTAAGTGGTTGAAATTGCACCGGATCTTCTGGTGTGGCCCTGGAACATGCAGGATAATGGGGGCCACGTTTAAAAGCTGCGGAAAAAAAGGAAAAAAGTTTCTCAGCTGTTGCTAATTATTCACATAAATATCATTAAGTATTAATGTTGCACAAAAATAAAATTTTTAATGTTAATGTCACAGAACTAAAACTAGGAAGAGACAGGCTGGGAACTCATGATTGAGCTCAGGTGATCTGACAAGGAGGAATATACATGATAGGTGAGAAATGGTAATAAATGGAAAGAGGTGAATGTGCAGGTGTGTGCATCAGGAAGGAAATACTGCCCTCTCATGGTCATCTGGGGAAACTACTACCAGGGACGTCAGAGCACCCCTCTCCTGCATGAGGCCGGCATCTTACAGCCATCAAGAACCGGACAGGCGTAAGGAGAAACCCTCTCTCCTTTGCTCCGATTCAGTGGCAGGAGAAGTGGAGGGTCATATGTGCCCCGGCACCAAGGGCCTCTCAAATGTAAACATGCATAGTTCTGTGTTCAGGAATGAGGATAATCGGCCTCTAGGTTGTGTGGTCCAGGAGGAGCCTAACTGTACAGTCATAAGGCTGGTGTGCAGTACTGGAGGGATAGCCCCCATCATGGTGAAGTTAAGTCCATCTTTGGTGCTGATGGGACCAGGTCACTTACCAGGGGGTCAGATGGTCTTGGGACCAGAGCATGGGTGAACAATGTTGGGTGACTGACTTCACAAGCAACTCTGACCCACTGATGATCCCCAGGGTGCGGTGCTTGCAAGGGTTGGTCGGACAAAGCACTGTCTCAACCAGACCAGGAAAGAAAGCACTGGTCATGGCAGACTATAGTCCTCTGGGCAATGACTCCCGCCTTCCTAGAGGGTTATAGGGGGTGGGTGTGGCCTAGTGGGTAGGATACTCACCTCTGGAGGTCAATGGGTTCGAATCCTAACTTCAGCACCACCACTGGGTTCCTGAGCAAGACCCTTGCTCCAGGGAGAAACTGCCCCCTGTAGGCAGGGAATGGAAGTCGCTTTGGATCTGATGAATGCCGTAAATGTAAACGGTGAAGCAGCTATTGGTGGCAGAATAATTCAACATGGTTGGATGATCTTTAAGTGATATCCAGTCATAATGATGGCATGTGTAACCTGGGCTTCCATTCAGGGTGGCTTGGAACTACAGTTGAGTTTGCTGAGTTTGGAAGATGGTGAATCATCCATCCAGCCACTCTGGTTTGCATCTGAGGGCCCTGGGGCCAAGTCCCACTACAGGAGAAACAGAACCCCCCATCAACCATCAAAAGGCTTTGGTGGGGGCTTTGTCCCTGCATGGACTCTCCAAGAGAGTCTGATGAAGGGAAATGAGTGAAGAGAATAATGCAGAAGACTAAAGAGAAAGATGTAACGAGGGATGCCAGTGCTGGACTGGCCATCGGGTGGGACCCAGGAAAATGCCCGAGAGGGGCTCCGGGCTTACTGTGAGGCATCATTAATGCTAGGGGATAAAATAAAATGAGAAAAGTTCAAGAAAGTGAGACAAGATAAGTAGGTACTTCAAAGAACAAAGAAAAGTGGACAGTACGTAATTTCCCACCAAGCCCTTTTTGTTGTTGTTGTTTATGGATTTGAAAGGGTTAGAGGCCGTTCACATATCGCGTTTTTTGCGCGCGCAAGTCCATTATTTCAAATGTAGACATGCGGCAGGCGCGCTCATAATGGAAGCGACGCGGTCACTTGACAAGATTCGACCAATTAGCTCCCTCGTCTTTTCCGTTACACTGACTCTCAGCAGAAACACAGAGGAGCAGCTCATCACTGAGCTCCAGGGATTTCCTGAACTCTATGATTTGTCAAGCCCCCAAACTTTTCCTAAAATATAACCCAGCTGGTCCGTGTCGAGTCTCCCGGTGTCCAGGTGGAGCTCCTGGATCAGCTGGTGAAATTCCCCGTGTTTTTTACGGTTTTGAAGAATGGGGTGCACCCAAACACTGCGGCGTTTTTTTCTTTTCTGTGTAAATAAATCGTGTAGCAGAGTTACAGCGAGGGGATTTCGTTGGAGGAAATGGAGAGAGCGGCTGATGGTTGCTTAGCAATGACAAACGCTTCCAGAGCACAAGCGCCCGAGCACTTTTGGAAAGAAAGAGAAAGCGGCGCGCCTCGCGTTTTCCACGCGTTTTTAGGCGAGATATGTGAACGGCCCCTTATCCAGGTTTGAGGACTGCACTGCTGGTCCAAAATGCTGCAGCTTATCTTCTAACAAGAATGAAAAAGTGATTTTCCCCACTATCCTTTCACCAGCTGCCTGTGTGTTCAGATTTTGTTAGCACAGCTGCATGCCTGAGTAATCTACAAAGGCCACAAACCTCACCAGGACCCGGGCGGCTGTTACCTGTGCAATGAAAGACGCGGACATTCTAAAGTTTTCGTTCAGAAGCTCCAGGAGTTTGGCGAAGCGCTGGTCATCGTAGTCGAAGCGATCTCCGAAGACAATGGAGCAGATGATGTTGGAGACGGCGTTCATGATGGGGTGGACCGGGTAAAAAGCACTCCCTTTAGAAGAAACAGCAGAGAAACGGACAGATATTTAGTATTAAACCTGTGAAATACACACTTCAGTAGCATTTTCTTTAGGAACATCATCACTATCATACTCAGGGGCTGATGGGGTGGTTGGAGAAGCGGAACAAGCTTCTTAGGGGGCAAGTTAGCACAGTCTGAAAGACTAGTACGAACAATAAATATTTCAAAAGTATTGCACTACTATATTATCTTGAATGGCTTTGATACTTTGGTCGGTCAGTGGCAGAAATAATAATAATAATAATAATAATAATAATAATAATAATAATAATAATAATCTTCATTTTATGGTGCATCTTCAATTCTGGGAGGTGTAACAGGTCAGAGCTTAATGACCTGTCAAGCAGATATGTGTGTTTATCTATTCAAAGTACAATTAAAAAGAGTTTTTAAGTCAAATCTCTGAGAAACAGGGACACCTTGCCGGAACAGTTGATGTTCTCAGTTCTCCAGGTGTTATAACTACTGTCCTCTTCGTTGGTCCTGTGAAAAGAAGTAGTTCAGGAAATGCAGAGGTGTAGCAATGGGTATTGCTGGGACGAGACTGGTAACTGTTGTCAGTGTTCCGAGTTCAATAAAAGTTCCCTGTGATCGGGGTAATGGACAACCGTCCAGTTTCTAGTGTCAAGTGACTCGGGAAACGGAAACAAGAGGCAGCTACTGGTCATGAGTACGGTGAGGACTGTACAGACGTCTATACTGATGTCAGCCCTGATATTAATGATCAGTACCGCATCATTTGCTGTGAATTGTTTTCTTGTGTCTTTTTTTGTTGAGAAACCAGGATCTAAAACTGCGTCCTGAATTTCCTCTTTAGATAATAAGGGAGGAACATCGCTACAAAGGTTCTGCTCAACAAATGTGTGTTGAAGAGCAGAATGCCGCTGTGTTAGAATATATTACTGCTGCAGAAAGAGTTTGTCCAGGATACTCTCCAGATTTCAGTACTCCAGATTTCAGTCAGGAATCAGAATCAGTTTAGTGCTCCTCCTCCACATCCATCTGTAGCAAATACTCATCATCTACCTTCTTGTTTGAGAAGCTCCTTGATGAGGAAACCCGCCTCCTCGGCCACGCGCTCCTCCACCGTTTTCTTCCCCAGACCAAAGTCCCGCAGTGTGTGCAGAGCAAAGCGCCGCTGCTGCCTCCAGTGATTATCGTACTGAGCCATAATAATACCTGAGAGACAGATGGAAGATTGATTGTCTAGAAGCAGTTTACCCTGCAGATGGAATGGCACACTTTAGTACACAGTAGTCCACCGCTTTTCGCGGGGGTTAAGTTCCAAGAGCACCCGTGTATAGTGAAAACCCGTGTTGTGTTTTGGTCAAAAATACCTAAAAATGCCCCCAAATCTGCTCCAAAAACACTTTAGTTTCATTATAAACAGTTTAATGCATCACCCTTAAAGAGAATGGAAAGGTAAATAAATAATCAGAATCAGAAAACTTTAGTGCTTAAAAAACATTAGCATTAGCGGTTAGCATTAGCAGCGTGAAAAGACTCAAAGGTCAGAAATACTGGTTTATTTGTGTGTTTTTGTGTATATGAGAGTGAGTGGGTGTGTGAGAGGAGAGAGAGAAACACTGTTAGCATTAACAGTTAGCATTAGCAGCGAGCAAAGACTCGTCCACAAAAGAAAGGCTGAAATAACTCTCTCTACCCACATGTTTAGACAGAGCACAGCTTACTAACACTAAATACACTGAGATCACTGTTGGGCGCACTAGCCAACGCTCTCGGACTGGCTACTCTCCAACCTCCCGCCTTTAAGTTCAGCGTATAGAACCATCTCAAGACGCACTTCCTGTATTTACACAGTTATATTTTACATGGAAACGTAGCTGAATTTATGTTCATATTTATGTTACAAAATTAGTAAATTATATTTAAAATCCTAAAAAAAAAATATATATATATATATACACAGTTCTGTGCAAAAGTCTTAGACCCCTGGGCCAATTATTTGAAACCATTTCTATCAGCACTGGGTTTGTTTCTGCAGCAAAAACACAAGAGAACATTAGAATCAATGCAAACAAACAAGAAAGCAGTAAAAAGTATCAAGATTTATTGTTTTCCAGAAAGTAGTAACTATGTTGTGAGCTGTTAGAAGAACACAGGTTTGGCTCCAGGTTTCTGCGCGGTGCCTCCAGTCACTGTGTGGGTTTATAAAGCTCCGTGAGCAGCACACAC
>JBBIGB010301546.1:0-11480 GCA_037577075.1 Alestopetersius hilgendorfi | reverse complement strand
GTGTGTGTGTGTGTGTGTGTGTGTGTGTGTGTGTGTGTGTGTGTGTGTGTGTGTGTGTGTGTGTGTGTGTGGAGTTTTGCCAACTGCTAAGCATGCTGGATCTGTTGGGGTTCTGTGGCAGCCAGTGTCACCCTAAATGTTTTGAGGTGAACAAGGAAAAACAAATCCTGAAAATTGATGCCCCACACTGTGAAGAGGTGAAGAAACCTAAGAAAACAAAACACTGAACGTTGAGAAAAAAAATCAACCTTGAACCTTGAATTACCTTGAAATTGACTGAAAAACTTGCAATGAACAAAAAAAATAATGACCTTTTAAAATGGAAACATTCTGCAATTCTGCAGAAGAGGAAAATAGAAAATAGAAAATAGAACAGAGACACTTGTAGCAAGCTGCCTGAAGCATTTGGAAGCTGTGATTTATGAACTGGTCCCTGAACTTATGCACATGCCGCATTTTTATTCAGTAAACAAATTGTGCTCAAATTTTTTTCTTATAATTAAGTTTGTTCCATGTAGAAGTAGTGTTTATTCATTTTTTAACGTAAGAAAGAACATACTGTCAAATTGTCGTCAGTGATGGGGGCAGGACCATGATGCATGGTCTCACCTTTTAATACCTTCTCCAGTCCATGGAACTATTTGCTTGCTTTTCCACTGGAGAACTAATGTTCTTTCGAAACGCACTGGGCTGTGTTCCATGTCATCAAGGCCTTATTATTTTTCAGCTGATGTGTTACTAAATCAAAACCAACATACACACTATATGGACGCCTGACCATTATACCAACTGTCAGACATTGCATTCAAATACATAGAAAACATAGAGTTGACCGAGTATGAAGTTGGTGCCCCTTTGCTGCTGTAACAGCTTTCACTCGTCTTGGAAGGCTTTCCACAAGATTTTGGAGTTTTTGTGGGAATTTGTGCCCATTCATTCTGTAGAGCATTTATGAGGTATGGCACTGATGTTGGACGAGAAGTCCTGGCTCGTAATCACCATTCCGGTTCATCCCAAAGGTGCTGGATGAGGTTGAGGTCAGGGCTCTGTGTGGGCCAGTCAAGTTGTTCCACACTAAACTCCTCAACCATGTATTTATAGAGCTTGCTTTTTGCACTGTGATACAGTCATGCTAAAATAGAAAAGGTCCACAAAGGTGGAAGCATTGGCATTTACTATTGCCCATTTACCTTCCATTGCCTAACTACAGAGGACAGTCTCCCTGGAGCAACTTGGGGTTAAGGGTCTTGCTCAGGGACCCAGTGATGTTTTTTTTGTTGCTGAAGGTAGAATTCGAACACATGACCTCTTGGTCCAGAGACAAGTATCCTACCCACTACTCCACCACCACCCGCATTGTCCAAAATGTCTTGACATACTGAAGCATTAAGGTTGCCCACTGGAAATAAGGAGCCTAGACCAAACCCTGAAAAACAGACGTGTCCTAATATTTTTGCCCTTATTCTGTATTTCAGATAAACATAAGAGGCTCTGTGACAGCTAATGGTATCACACATTCCACAGAACATGCTTGATTTTGGCTGTCACTCAGGTTTGTTCTCTCAGATAAGAGTCTGTGTTTAATATTTATATCAGATAAAACTGGACCTGTATTGGTGTGTGTTGTGTGAAACTAGCTTAGCACTGTCTTAGCCAGGGTTGTCTGCTTTGGTGAGGTACTATTTGTTACTAATTTCAACTCAGTCATTAGCCTGTTGCTTTGAATCTAGATTTAAACCACCTTGTCTTTTGCGTCATGGCTCAGGGCATTTGCTCTAGCAGAAATGGCCGAATGACTCAAGAATGCGACTCTTGCTATATTTTGCAAATAAGGAAGTGTGACATTCTCAGCCCCACATTTTTTGATTCAGCATTCACAGACATCTCCAGACAACTGTGTTGACTCATATACTGGAAATTTAAAAGGACTTAATGTAATAACATCTAAATATATCTGCAGTAAGTTTTCCACAGCCTGGAACTGACAAGATTTCGAAAACAGGAAAATAAAGGAAGAGGGTAAATAGCACATTTTAATAACCTGCTATGCCTGGTACCTGGGGCAAAAGCAAGACAAAATCATGTGCAAGCTGAGATCTTACACATTCCAAAAAACATTACAACCTTTAAAAATACTGACTTAAACACATTACTGATGAGGTGGTCAAATCTAGGCATAATTTTGATTATTATAGTGTTACATTTCCATTTTTAAGGTTAGTTACATGCCATTTTAATGTATAATATAAAGTTACGATGCTACATTTGGATGTTTAAAGACTACTTGAATGCACAAAAAGAACATTTTCACCATATGGAAAATACAAAGGCTCCACCAAAAAATAGTTTTTTGTTCATCATTTGATTACATATCACACCTGATTTGATGTCTACCCTCAGTGGTGTACATAATTTTATATATTTCCCTATATTATATAAATCATTAGGAGGAGGAAATGCATATTTTCCTAAACCAGCTCTTCAAATAAATAACAATGAAACAAATACATATAGAATAGCATGCCGTGATGCCTGTATTAAGATATCTGGGCTCCTTGTTTTATTACATTACATTAATAATGACTTCTCCTGTAGTAAATTATAGTGAGTTTTTGTATATTAATGTAAAAGCAGTTCCAGGTATGCATATTTGAGGGCAAATGTTTTTTTTTAATTAACATTTCAATAAAAACAAATCTACAAAAACAATCAATTACTGGGCCTTGTGTACCTTTTAGATTATAGATAATGGAAATAATGGTCCCTGTAACTGCAGCAGTGTTATGAAAATAATCTCAGATGCTACTGAATGCTTTTTCATACACATCTTTCATGTAATATCTGCCTTTCACGGTAACATCTGTCCAGTGCCACTGAAAGATCTGGTGCTCCCTTTCTGTTTCAAGACAATTGCAGCTTTTTAACTCTGCACCATTAAAGAGTTAAACATTTTGTTCTGATTGTTTTTTTTGCTGGTATGTAGTCAATTCACAAAAGGCTGTAATATTTCCATCAGAATCTACATGCTGAATGCCTGACAAAGGAGGGAAAGCCACCAATCAGCCACCCGAAGAAACACACAATAAGGTGATGATAAGCTGTTAAGCAGCAACATGCATTCAAAATAGAAAAAAATGATCACTGTTGCTACATGAAAATGTGTTTTTGTGAAAAAAAAACCCATGTTTGTATGTAAAAGAAGAGGAGGAGGGGTGCAAAATGAGTGGGGGGCTTCTTCAGTCACCCTCTCACTGAAAGCTCAAGTCTTACTGCGGGTGTGACGCCCCCCTCGCTCTAATACACAGTGAGAGGCTGGTGGTGGTCAGCACATCTTGCACAGCATTCCCCTCTACGGCAGGGAACAAGGCAGGCACAAAGATCCCTGACAGCTGGACCAAGCCATTTTTGAGCTACTCTGTGGAATAAAATCATGGAATTATGGAATAAAATAAAACCACAACTCTGACAACAGGCTGAACATAGAAGATCTGTGTAAGAGGATCCAGCTTACAGGTACAGGTCTCTCTCTCTTTCTCTATCTCACACACACACACACACACACACACACACACACACACACACACACACACACACACACACATACACACACACACACACACACACACACACACACAAACACTTTTAGTTCCTCTCGTTCATGCTCTCTCTCATTTGCCCACACATATATTTGTGTCTAGCAGGGACATACACATATAATTGGACACACACAACCAATTTTTCACTATTACATTATTATCGGTTGTTAGTCTTTTCAGGTTAAAACAAATTTATTTTAGTAAAGAATCCCCGATATTTCACGTAAGACATCATTGTTCATTTATTAGCATCTTCTCATTCAGCATTCCTGACAAATTCCCACCATCTGACAATGCAATATGTGATGCTCTTCTGAGAGATCATTTCTCCCATATGAATGGGAGTATTTTTATTCCCTTACAATCTGTCAACACTCCCAGACTAAAACCATGGAGAGCTGAGACATTGTGTTCTAAGTTGGAGTTCAGTGCCTGATGTTTTTTGTGTGCACTACGTTTTGCATGTCTATAACAAGCTTGATCTAAACATTATGTTCTGTCAGTTCACATCCTGTGGCATACAATCAAATGACTTGTTCAGATAGAATGATGCAAATGGAAGCCATGCAGAAATTCTTGTCAAATGTAATTAAGAAAATATGCAGTGAAACTCATCAAGGAACAAGGAGAGGCAGACGCTAAAAGGTTCCATTATGTCCATAGCAACAGCATCTTCACTGCATCCTCAGTCTGTCTGTGGTAATTTGTGATGCTTGTGTTTGTGTCTGTGTGTGTGTTCAGGTTATTTCAGTTCAAGGATCAATTCAAGTGTTGTGTGTATTATTTGTTGCAGGTTGACATGGACACTCTCCTGGAACAAGTTCTGGAGGGCTTCAATGGGACTATTCTGGCTTCCAACTGGACAGACCCTCTAGATAAATTCTCTGGCACTCAGCTTCTGTTGCGTTTCAGACCACTTTTTCTTCCTCTCTACTCATTAGTCGTTGTGGTTGCTGGTGTGGGGAACAGTTTCCTGCTTGCCTGCATCCTGGCTGACAAGAAACTCCACAATGCCACCAATTTCTTCATTGGCAACTTGGCTGCTGGAGACCTGTTGATGTGTTTGAGCTGTGTGCCCCTCACTGCTTCCTATGCCTTTGACTCACGTGGGTGGGCCTATGGCCGGCCACTCTGTCACCTCATCCCCCTCCTGCAAGGTGCCACTGTCTTTGCCTCTGTGCTGTCCCTCACTGCCATTGCCATCGACCGCTATATGGTGGTAGCATACCCTGTCCGAAGGCGCATCTCAGTGTGGGGTTGCTGGGCTGTGGCTTTGGGAGTTTGGCTAGTTTCTCTGGCTTTGGCGGCTCCACCTTCCTTGCACATGCGCTATGTAGATTTGCAACCTAGCGGCATGGAGCTGGTGGTGTGTGAAGAGTTCTGGCTGGGTGCAGAGAGGCAGCGACTGCTGTATTCCTGTTTCTTCCTGCTGGCCTCCTACATGATCCCACTTTTGTCCGTCAGCATCTCCTACTGCGCCATCAGCATGCACCTCCGCAGGCACACGCTTCCAGGGGAGCCTTCCCACAGACAGCAGCACTGGTGCAGACAGCGTCGCAAGACCTTCTCCCTTCTGGTGGCCTCTGTGCTGGCCTTTGCCCTGTGCTGGCTTCCACTCCAGATCCTCAACCTGCTGCTCGACCTGGATGCTGACTTCCGCATCGTCGATAAGCATTACGTCAACGTGCTTCAAGTCAGCTGCCACTTGGTGGCCATGAGCTCAACCTGCTATAACCCTTTCATCTATGCCTCGCTGCACAGCAAGGTGCGTGTTCACCTGCGGGGTTACTTGTGCCCCTGCAAGCAGAGTGGGGGGCAGCTGCTGTCTCACTGTGTCTCACGCAACACAGCCACCGGCCTAACCTTCATCTCCGAGAACCATGCAGGCCGGAGCCAGAACCCTGACAGCTCTGTATGAAGCCATACAAGAGTGGCTATGCACTCACAACTGCTTAGCCAATACAGAATAAGAAGCATATGAGTGTTCATGTCTTATGTTGTATGTTGTTTAGTGTTCTTGTCAGTGAAACGGCTTTGTTTTTACTGAAAACAGTTCAACAGAGCAAGTTTTTGAAAAGAGCCTCTTAACATTCTTTTCCGTTTTGTTGTCAATATGAGACACAGTGTTCTTGCAATGAACATCAATTTCAGATTTTAAGCTCGACATTGCTTGTTATTGAAAGACTGTTTAGTCCACATCAGAGGAGGTTGTGGTGTCATCTCTCACCATGCGATCATGCTCTCACCGTGGCTGTTTTTAGCAATGTCTCTGTGTTTGTATTATTTCTGAGATCCAAGGCCATTCATAAATCATTCTAGGTTAGGTTCAGTTACCCAGTCCAAATGATAACTCTGGTCGATCCTCTATTCAAGATTAAACCACACTTTAACTAAATACTGACAGCCCTTTCTAATCTCTCCTCTTCTATTCTCATTATTTCTCCTTTCTCAAACATTTCTCCCTTTCCCACATACTGGTCTCTGCTCATGCTGGTGTCAAGTGAATGTTTATTCTGTTTCCTCTAATTAAATTCACATGAAACAAAGTTAGTATTGAACCTTGCCCCTCTAGACTTCACCTGTGAGTTGAGAGGGCATAACTCTTCTGGTCCTCTAGCCTTCATTCTTTTGATCTCCTGAGAATCCGCTCTCCAGTATAAGTTGGCCCGTCCTTATAATTTTGCTCACACAGATGCCCAGCCACTCTTGAGAGGGGTTTATAATTTAGAACGAAAAGACTGTCTGTATATATTCCCCTGGATACAATGGCAGTACTTTCAATTGCTGCCTTCAATTGCTACCAACACATTTCCCAAAGCTATGGACAGATTCAGAGGCTATTCTGTTCAGTACAAGGTGATCAGTAAGTGATGCTTTATCCTTTATGTAGTGGGGGGAAAGAGGGTGCTTGTAGTGCTATTATGTGTCTTTGTGCTTTCCCTTTGTGAGCTGTGTGAGTCGATACCTCATCCTGACAAGCGACTGGAAGTGTGAAATTGGCGTAATTAGATAAGGTTAATGCATTCACATGATTCAGTCCCTGAGACACTTCTACAGATACACTGCAGAGATACAGTCTATAGAAAGTCTGCTTCCAACACATACAGCAGGAGTGATGAAACTGCAGTAGTATCTCAGTGTGGAAGCAGAAATTACTGCATGAATGACTACGTCTTGCAGAGATCAAAACACACTTTCTACATCTCCAGCAGATGCACAAACACAACAAGGAATGTGTGATCTTATTGCTTCCTCTTTCTCTTGTTGATACTATAATTGTTTAAAATAGTGTACAGTTTGCTCGAATACCAATTATTCTGTTGTCCTTTCTGCCAGTATACAGATCAAACCTGTCGCTTGGTGCTAGAAATGCTCCCTGTCTGTCTTTGTTTGGATTTGTCTTGAAAAATAAAAAGGACTCATTTCCAGTGGTGCTGGAAAGGACCTTGTCATTTATAAGAAGTATTACACATCCAGGCTTATATTGTACAGCCCTCAGGACTGAAGATGAAAGTATTCAAATATAGGTACACACAGGCAGATCTGAGTTCACAAGAGAGAGACACACACACACACACACACACACACACACACACACACACACACACACACACACACACTCCAACCCAAAAGACTGAAATTGTAATGATAACAAGAGGAATTAGATGGTCATGTTTTGAATGAGTCTACATGCTAATTGTGACATTTACCTTTCAACTATAACTCTAAACCAATTATTGTGCAAGTTCGGGTGCAAACATAAAATACCCAGAAAATCACTGTGTTCTCACTGTGTGTGTTCTTTGTAGTAGAGCCTTGAGTCCCTAAGTGTATTATGCACACTTTAATTTTTAACATCTAATGCTTGAAACAATGGTGGTGGGCGCACAGCATAATGACTTTGCAGCAAATATTGTGTGCAGATTCACAGAACTGCGTCACTTTCAGTCACTGATGTACATACCTTTCTCAGTTCTGTTCTAAAAATGTTGTGAAGGATCAGGAGTTGTTCCAACCCATGTTATTAGGAATATAAATGGAGTGGAACGCCCCAAGTACCATTAAGCTTGTCAAGGGATAGCATAGTAATACAGATAGCCTTAGAGAAGAGATTCCTAATTAGACCCCTTTTTCATAAAAAACACCTTAAACAGATCTGTTTATAGACCTGTCGCCATGGGTTACAAAGTCAAACTCGTTTGCGTGTATAATATGATTTATTTCTTAACATCTTATCACCTCTTGACGTAGAGGATGCAGCCCTAGGGTGTTAAAAAGTGCTTCTCTCAGTAAGTGCTAATGTCTTCAACTCGCAAATGTCTCACACTGACACTGAAGGTTAAGTAAGCAGTTTGAGGATGAGGCTTAGGCTCTCTGAAATGTTTGGGAAGGCTGATAAGAACCTAGGGGAGGGATCCACTCATGAACCTCCCCAAGAAAAAAAAAAAGCAAATACGCAACCTAGAGCAAGAAAAATAACGATGCAAGGTGCCGAGCAGGATATGACACTTTAAAAGTCTCTTTTTTTCCTTTTTATGCCTAGCCACCCTTTCCTGAGAAATGGGTAAATTGCTCAGAAATCCAAAAAAGTAGGAAAATGCATTAGTTTATATAAACACACACGTATATAGAATAGGTAAAGTGGCCCCTTATAGTCATGCATGAACACACCACAGCACAGAAAAATAAACCCTAATGCAAATGTATATATACACAAACAAACACACGTATATGTATAGAGAGAGAACAGAAAGACAGAAATTTTGAAGGACTATTATTAATATTTTATGTGGGTGGGTAAGCTTACCTGTTACAGATTACTAGAGAGTCTCCATAATTGTCGTTCCATACTTCTATTATTTACTGAATATGCTATTCATGTGTTTTAGCAGTGGAGTAAGTATTAAAAAGCAAAGCAGATGTGTGAGATTTTGTCATGATAAATTATTGTGAGCTCTGTTTAAAATGTAATCAAGGTATCGCATCTTTTGTCATATTCTGTTTTCATATTCTGTTTCTGGCATGCTTTGTATTTGCATTGTTAATATTACACCCAGTAGTAGATCCTAATCTCGTTTCACCTGGCAGATGCTGGGTGTTTCATATATACTTTAGGCTTCCATGAAAAGAATGGGTTTTATTGCTTTAGTAACATCTTGTTCATTAAATAAAACCCCAGGTATAAAATGCAGATTTCCCAGGTGTGTTATTCAGGCTTTTTCTGTCTTTCTGTGTTTAATTCCACAATTAAGAAAGCCAGATGTAGTACAGGTTTAGTGCAGGCATTTAGTTCTTTACAAAAGAATCCAATTATCCCCCTTTAGTTAAAGACCTCTTAATGCTTACAGTCTCTACCCTGGGACAGTGTCTTGCATGAGCATTACTCGTTTTTCTATTCCACTTAAAGAACCGACAAATATGTCTTAAAGCTAATCCCAGGTCTGAATGCCAGTTTGAAAAATGGAGAGTGCCTTGTGCAACAACTGGTATCTTCCCTTCTTTTTGAACCCAGGAAGACAAACATATACTTAAAGGTACAAGCCTCAGAGCTTACATCCATTAAAGTTCCTTGTATTTCAACCCTGCACACCAACTGCTGCAGAAGCAGAGCAACTATGTACACTATATGGACAAAGGTATTGGGACACATCTGATTTTCAGGGTTTGGGCTAGACCCCTTACTTTCAGTGAAGGACAATATTAATATTTCAGGATACCAAGACATTTTGGACAACAGCATGATTCCAACTTTGTGGACACAGTTTGGGGAGGAACCTTTTCTATTCCAGCATGATTGTGTCACAGTGCACAAAGCAAGGTCATGGACAAAGACATGGTTTGATGACTGGCCCGAACAGATCCCTGACCTCAACCCCATCCAACACCTTTGGGATGAATATATATAATTCAACATTTCAATTGTTTTAGGTAGACTACTTCATTCTAACAGAATAATTACATATGTGGGTAAAAACTTTAGAAATCTGTGTTTGCCGATGAAAACGTTCACATTAAGACTTCACACTGTTGTCTTCATTACTGTAACCACATCTGTTATTCTTGAGAGGAAACTGTATTCATGTGTAAAACTGTAAGCTGTCCCGTAATCACACAAAATTATTTTTAAGGGTTTCTACCTTCCTCTTGCGCAATTATTGCTGATCTTCAAACTTTGATTTTGAAAAATTCTAAGGAAAAATATTTAACAATTCTTTAGCCAATTAAAACCCCAAAACTTTTGTGTTGTTGGGGCTTGTTCTTGTAAATAAAATCAAGGGAAAGTGTTAATGTCTCTGTGAACAAAAAGAGGATCTTGATCTGCTTACTGACCTTTGCATAAGATCAATTTCCACCATTGCATCACAGCTTCTTGTTCACTGCTCAGCCATCCAGCAACAAATACTGTGAATCGTTTGAAATGTTAAACTTCTGGCAGGCTATAGATATCCATATCCTCAAATCTTAATACTGAGATACTGTTACCAAAAGGCATGCATGCCATTCTGTAACAACCTTATGAAAGATTGATTTCCAAGTAACCAAGTAAGCGCCTGCAATAACGAAAAAGGTAAATAATTTTGTATGATATAAAGTGATTTTATCAGCAGTCTAGTTGATTTGTCTATATATATGGGCATGAACACAAAAGTCAACTACAGAGGCACAAGTCGACGCCCCCTGTGAGAAGTCAACTAGTCGTGGGTTTTTTTTCCTCTCTCTCTGCCCTTGCTTGTGTACACAATGCAATCTCTGCCTCTGATTGTCTTATGCTGACATGTGTTCCTTGGTTTAACCAATTATTATAGTCCCTTCATTAAAGGGCGGTACCGTTGGCGTGAGGGGAATCTAAACACAAGACCAGAGAAGACAGACACACATCACAAATGTGCAGTTACTTCACTCTCCACACACAAACAGCACAGAGACCTGCACAACCTGCCAGTCAGTGTTAAAGTACAGTAACAGTACCGGCTTTCTGCATCTGAAATGGCTCCGCTAGCTAACATGGCTAATGCTAGCACTGCAGAGAGTTGTCCTGCTGCTGCTTAAACTGTTCCCACTAGCACTTAAATTTACCATAAAATTCAAGATATCAGCCTTTGTTTTGTTTATTGTCATGTTGACTGTTAATGTTACAAAGAACTTGCTCAATGTTGGATGCCTGTGTTCCTCCATTGCGTGTGATGACGTCATCGAATGACTAGTTGACTCGATTTTGACTTTGCTAACCGACTAGTCAACTTGAAAAATTCTAGAGTCGTGAATGCGCCAGAGTTAGCGCTGTTGCTTCACAGCAAGATGGCTGATTCCCGGGTTGGGCGCAGAGTCTTTCTGTGTGGAGTTTGTATGTTCTCCCTGTGACTGTGTGGGTTTCCTCCAGGAGCTCCAGTTTCCTCCCACCACATGCATGCATTGGGCATAGGTCAATTGAGCACTCTAAATTGCCCCTAGGTATGAATGTGAGTGTGAATGGTTGTCTGGCTCTGTTCAGGGTGTTCCTCGCCACCAGCATGACTGTGCCCAAGTCCATAAAGGCACGGTTGGATGAGTTGGTGTGGAATAACTTGACTGAGAGCCCTGACCTCAACCCCGTCTATCACCTTTGGGATGAATTGGAACGGAGATTGTGAGCCAGGCCTTCTCACCCAACGTCAGTGTCTGATCTCATCAATGCTCAATAGAATAAATGGGCACAAATTCCCACAGAAATGTAATGTCATTACAGTCCCTGTTGATGTAATAGTCAGGCATCCCAATATTTTTGTACATGTGTGTATATATATATACATTATCACCCCCAACACAAGTAACCCTGTGTCCAGTCAAAACAGAACTCTGTTAAAGCTGTTTATTTTGGACTGTTTTTGGTTCACACAAGAAAGT
>JBBIGB010301492.1:0-11486 GCA_037577075.1 Alestopetersius hilgendorfi | reverse complement strand
GTGTGTGTGTGTGTGTGTGTGTGTGTGTGTGTGTGTGTGTGTGTGTGTGTGTGTGTGTGTGTGTGTGTGTGCTGAGTGGTGCCAAGTGTCTGGTGTTTTAAGCACCTAATATTTTTTAACTGTTTAGATGAGCAGAGAGTGTTTAATCACAATAACATTACTAAATAAAACAAAAATATTAACTACAAATAACATTCTACAGTAAATAGTGATTTTATGTTCAGTATATCAGAGTGTTCTTAGTGTATTTTCCCATCAGAAACCTGGTTTGACTCGATCAGTCCTTCATTAAATTAAATCAGGAGCTGCTGATGGAGTTTCACAATTTAAATAACCGCTGGAAGAACCAAGGAGGAACCTGGAATCGAACCTGTGTTCTCTTCACCAGCTCACACAATATCAACATCTCACTTTTACAAACAAATCAAATCTTGATATGTTTTTTTGTTTGTTTGTATTTATTCTCCAGCAGAAAAATTAAAATGGCTGTAAACAATTTACACAGATGCCTAAAACTAATTCACAGTCCTGTATATGTCCTTCCCTCATGTCTCACTGGTGCTCCTCCTGTTACCTAGTCTACTCTGATTCTATTCTATTATTGTTTTCGCTTTTATTTATTTTTTAGGGCCTGGACCTTTGTATGTTTTTTATTTGATGTATTTTTGATTCCTACCTTTGGAACTGTTCCCTCCAGCTGCTGCCAAGTGACGTATCTAGTAGAGTAACCAGATTACAGTTTGGATGTTAGAAAGGCATGTCACCCCATAAATATAACCACTAAGCAGCTGTTATTTTAAGTTGCATATAATATCACTTTCCAGGAGCTCAGTTATGGCAATAAATGTCATTTTGATGTATAGAGTGTGCCTAATATGAACCGGGGTGCTGAGAAACACCTTTGAAAACTAAGAGGCCAGTGCTATCAGCATTCACAGCTGCAGCCCAGCATGATAAACACAAAATACAATATGTTTTCAATATGTATTTTTGTGGTGGTAGTGGTCTAGTGGGTAGGATACTTGCCTCCGGACCAAGAGGTCATGGGTTTGAATCCTACCTTCAGCAAACCACAACTGGTTTCCTGAGCAAGACCCTTAACCCCAAGTTGCTCCAGGGAGACTGTCCCCTGTAGTTAGGAAATGGAAGTCGCTTTGGATAAAAGCATTTGCTGAATGCCATGAATCTGATGTTTCCACATATAGGTGTGTTATTCTGTAGATGCCCATATTAAGAACTGTGATGTGCTCCAATCAGCCCACACCGAGCAAATGCAAACTGAAGGACAGCCACTCAGACCAGTGCTGGAACACAGTCAGAGGTGAAGTCTAGGAGATATCTTTCCTACAGCTGGGAATTTCTTTTTCCTTCTAACAAAGAGCCAAAACATGAAAATTTATATCTAAGCACCATAAACTCTGTGATGGTTCCAGAGAGACAGAGGAGATCATAAAATGGTTCCAGTCATTTAAAGAATTACTGAGAAACATTTGTTTCAAATTGTTTTTTCCCACATACCTTTTTATGGGTTGATTTTTAAAGTCTATAATTTGCTTCGTTGTGGTTGAAACAACGTCTGTAGACCACATGTCAGACTTTCCCACATCCTGCACCTTTTTAACATGAAGGCCATTTGTAGCATGCAAACACCTGGACAATCAAAACAGCAGGAGTTTGGAATTTTGCTTTGCTTTGGGGACTAGAATAATAAATATCACCTGTATGAAGGAAATCCCACTGGGTGCTGGACCGAGCTGTGGTGTCCCAGTACAGCGTGCTGCTGTGCTTTCTCTGGGCACAGTCGCCTGGCCACACGACAAAGGCCTGGATCTGAAATGATTTGCAAACTTGTCATCCATTAGTCAGACTCCAGCCGGGTCTTCAGTACAGAGCGATCTTTCAGGACAGCAGGGCCACCTCTTTCTCCACACATGAGTACACAAAGATAGAAGGTAAAGTCAATAAATCAGTCTGATTATATTATTCTTTTGTAAATGAGTCAGAGCATCACGAAATCTTACGCTTTCCCAAGGCTGGTTCTGATTCATTTGGTGGTGTGATTCAGAATTCCTCTCAGAAGTACTCATACTGCAGCTAGACTGGAGAAACTGATTATACAGTGAGTGGATTGTGACAATAAAATTAGTTCAAGCTTTTTGGATTTTCATAGGTTAAAAATGTATTTTGGCCAGAAATGACTGTGTACTACATTCAGTACATTCCAAAATCATAGAATCAACATCCTCAATTCAGTGAATCCCAGTGCATGCATACATTTTTACCCTTAGATGGTGTTCACAGTAGTTGTTGGGTTTGAAGTTACAAAGGGCTATTTTATATATGTATTAAGGGGACTCCAGTCAAAATACAAAATGAAACAGTTCCTAGTGTGAACATGCTTACTCACATTACTCATCGATTACTCACATTGTTATACGCAAAATTCAATAATTAATTCAAAAGTATTGTATTGAGTACCTTTATTTTTAAAGTACTGCTGAACAAAAGTGCATTGACATTTGTTTTGTAAAGGAACATTTTAACAGCAGTGTTCCCTTTAACACTGTTACAGTTCAAATATTTCTGTAAATCACAACTTAAACATTAATGTAATCTAATCAAACATAAAACCAAAGCTATTTGCCACTGCAGGACGTGTTTTATGAACGTTTTATGTAGTTTGTTGTAGAAAAAATATATCCCTCCAAGTCCAAATCCACAATCATAACATTATAACGGGCTTTTTCCATGCTGCACAAGTTCACATTTATAAATCTGTTTTCTTTTTATTCGGAACAGGTACCCGCAGGTATTTCTTTCATCAGGGAACAGCATAAACAGTCTATGTTCAGTAGAGTGTCCCTGTTAGAGTGAGGTGAACTGGTTGAGCACAAAAAACAAACTGTTAATGCATGATAAAATAATTGTCGGCATAAATAAGTAAATAGTGCATTAAAGCAATAATAATGTGTTAACTTGCCCAGCCGTAATATATACATATACATATATACACACACATATATATATATATATATATATATATATATATATACATATATATGAATTCTGAATTCTGGCATATCGCTGAGGCTCGAAAAAAGCCCTAAATCGTGACTGCAGCATGTATTTTGATTAAATTGTGTTTTGTGATGACTGCAAAAATAGTAGTGAGATCGGGTTGTGACGAACATGATGAACAACACAGCAACATATTCCATGCTAGTTTTAGGCCAGAATGCCCTTTTAATATTATGAATAAATTAAATACAAGTGAACTGAGTGAGGGCACAAAATTTGACTTTCATTACCAAGTAGTTGCATTTTTTCTCAAATGCAGAAATTTTGGAAAAATTATTATTATCAATTATTCCTTGTATTTTACTTAGTAGGCATTTCTCTTTCTGATAAATCCATAATTTCAATTAAATAGTGTAAAAAGACAAATAATCTCAGCCTGAAGAGTTTTTTAACTGTTTCACTTTTCAAACATTCATTTGTACCGCATAATTTCTTGCCAATTTATTTTCTTGTGACCAGTAGATGGCAGTACATTCTAAGTGGTGCTTTATTTACAAGGGCGTGAGTGATGTGTTAAATTGCAGATGCCTACCCATGCACATGCGTGTATAGGTGTAAAAGTGTGGAGCGCACTGGGTTTGAATTGTTGATCCAATATGACAACGCTTCCTCATTTTTTCCTCTGTATGTTAGCAAGAAGTGGTGGCGGCTCCTATAAGTGCCACTTTTCACCTCAGTCCCCATAAATCAGAAATCCCTACGAAGACCACAATAATGTGCTCATCTGTTGTCAGTCATTCTCAAAAGAGGCTTGTTCTATTGAGTATGGGGATGAAAAGAAGAGAACATGCTCAGAGAACATTCACTTAAATGTTGTCCACAGGGACTTGTCCTTTCGTGTCGGACCTCTCTGTGACAATATGAGTCACCAGTTTCTGGTAGGCTATCATGTTTTCCCAGTGAGCCATGCTGTCCTAGTTTAGCATCATATCAGTTTATTCACTGAAGCACTACTGAAAAAGCTGGCTTTTTGGTGAATTGGCATTCCGTTGGTCATGCATGGTGAAGATAAGGGTGACGCAGAGGCAAACAAAGAGGTCTGAATCAAAAGAAAAACAAAGGAAAAAACTTGAGAAAACTTGAGAAAGCAGTTGTGCAGATAAGGAGGTGCATAACTGGAAAATGTAACAACATCTATATTCTATATTAGATTACATAGAAAAGCGTAAACATAAATTTAATCAAATTTTAAATTTCAAGTCTTATTTTGTCATATTCTTCCAAATGGCAGAATTCAGATGGCAGCCGGTCAGACCACATGATCATAACTGAACCCCGTAGTGACAGCCTGGATGAAAATCTCAACCAGAAGCCTGGGAGCTCCCTCATCTACTCTATCAATGACCGTCCACCCTGGTACCTCTGTGTCCTTCTGGGATTCCAGGTGAGAGACCACCTTTTAAGCCTTTCCATTAAGATGAATAGGTTCTGAGGGAATACAGTATGGAACAGTGAGTGGCCTGTTTATTAGTTACCCCGGCTACATGGACCTTTTTAATGAGAAACACCTACCTATCAGTTTACAGTTACTGTAGCCCATCTGCTGTTGCACAGTCTGTCAGCTCCTCTCTACATCATCTACTGAGTGATTGGAAAGCCACAGGACACGACTGATCCGAGGTCACTGGGCCATTCCAGTAGTGGGCGATTACAACACTGATACCAGCATAGCGCTGCCATGTCAGTAGTTGTTGTGCTGGTAAGAGTGTTTCAGGCCCAGCTGCATCATGCATAACCGCTACAGTCTGTAATTATAGAGCGTATCTATAAGGAAGGTGAATCATTTAATCCAGTTTCTGGTTCCAACACCTATGATCACAAAACAAGACAAGATATTTGAAACTGAGGACCACTCACTGATAAAAGGGTACATTTAGGGTCAATACCATGGGCACTCATTCATTCATCCATTCTTTCCATATAAAAAAGATTGATCGAGTATATAAACTGTGAAAGTTTCAAAACACAGCATTTACTCCAGTCCAAACAGTCCACATATATAAATCTCGCTGCAAAAACAGAGTGTTTTGAATGATTTTGCTATTCGACTTCAGACAGTCTAGATCCACTCATCCGCAAAGTAGTTATAAGGACAGTTTCAGTCTGGACCACCTTTTTGAACAAGGTACAATACAGGGCAGCCAATCAGAAAACAGATGATTTATTTGTATTAGACCCAAAGGCACAGTAACAAACACGGTTACATTCTAAGGGATAAAAAGAGAGGTTGAAAAATGGTTCCTGCGGATTTATTTGCTCAAATCCCCGCTGGCTTCATTTCTGTTGAGAACGTGTCCTGAAACCTGTCAGTAAATCTTATGTTTACTTGTGTCTTCGTCCAAAAGTGGCTTTGAACGGCTGTAGGCTGTCAATCTTTTTAAGACCTCTTCTCATAGCCCTGCCAAAAAAGAACTGTCCTACTGGTCTGTGCAGGACGATTTACTGTCTGTACTGCAGGTATGTATCCAATTTAATTAGCCGAAACATAACTTGTAGACTCCCTTTGATTTTATTAGGAAGTTCAGTCAGGGGAGCATTTATGAGGTGGAGTACTGATGATGGGTGATTAGTTCTGGATCACAAATGCCACTCCAACTCATCCTGAACTTATTGGATGAAACTCTGGGACCCAGGAGGTCACAGTTAAAAGTTTAATAGTATGTTATCAGTCCCTTTGGCAAATAAAAGCATACAAATGTAACAAATGTAACCTTTGGGGGAAAATTAAGTGCAAGAAAAATGTAGGCTAGAGGTTCTTTAAGAGGGTACATGTCTTTCAATCAAAAGTATATTTTTGAGACCAAGCCTGATCCAGCACACCTCACCCAGTTTAGAAGCTTTTAAATACTTGTGCAACGTGTGTTAGATTACGGTTGGAATGAAACTCTGTGGGAGCCAGGGAGACATGTGCTCCACAATCTCTCGATGAACTACTGCGGTGGCTTGGGCAGCTGGATTGTTGCTGCCATAACAGGAGCAGATCAAAGAGAAGACTGTCTCAAAGAGAAGAATGTCTCGATGAGAAGAATGTTCTAATGGGAGCTCCGGAGCTTTAAACTGTAACTCAGATGAACACAGAGTGTTAACCCCTGAGGTCAGTGCCGACTAGCACCTCATTCCGGCCTCACGCACGATGCACTCCTTTAAGAACAGCACGCTGTTTGGGTTTTTACGGAGCAGTGCCATGTGCTAAATGGCATCAGTCAGTATCAGACATGGACAAACCAAAATAACTCCAAGACCTTAACTGTAAAGTTTACCACACAGACAGGATTTACGTCTAAAGAGGGGGAGATAAATCAAAAGGGCAACTCCAACATACTTCAGTAACAAATGTTTAGAGAAAAATATGGATTCAGCTGTTCTGGTAAAGTCCTTGTGAAGCTGTGTGAGCCACCCTTGTTTTTTTTCCCAATAGCTTTGTGTATAAATCTATTCTAGCCGATTACGGACATCTACCTATCTATACGCACTGTCCACGTAACAGCTCTGCTTAAATATATTGATGCTCGTTATAGCTCACAATTACAGACCGAATGATTTTTAGCCCCTCTTTAGTCCATCCATCAGTGGCCACGGGACCCCCAGTGAGCAGGTATTATTTATGTTGGGGAGTATTCTCAGCACAGCAGTGACACTGACACGGTAGCGGTGTGTTTTGGGGAAGTTAGTGTGTGTGTGTGTGTGGATCACACACAGCACTGAAAATGGTTCACCAACCAAAATATCTGGCCAAAAAGTCTCCGGTGGACAGAAACTGCCGACTAAAAAAGGCTGACTAATACAAACTGCAGCATCAAATGAATTCTCACCTATGACTTTACACCTGCAAGGTGGGCCAACAGGTCAGAAGTGTCGAATAAGATGCACAATAAGTGTGTAATTGCACATACAAGTAAAAGTAAATTATACAAGTTGAGCCAAGGACTGATGTGAAGTTCACAAATTAGTTTAAGGTTTGGACTAGAGGTTTAAAACAAGATCAAAACCATGTCTGCTTTCCTCTTTATAAGGAAATGAAGGAAGTCTTTACTTAAACATAACAGATGTCATGAGTTGTCATGTCAGGATAAGTTTGATGATGTATTGTCATGTTCCCTCTGGCCAATAATTAACATACAACATATGTAGTGACAGTTAGTGGTAATGGTGGTTACATTTGTTATAATACTATATACTCTCTGTTCATTCATATCAAAAACACCACTGAACATACATGTTTCAGTTCTTATTTGTAATGATGGCATGTATCAAATGAATATTATTTTGACTTTTGACGTAAAAAAAATCTTAAAAGTCTCATAACACCTTCCATGAGTCTCTCCATCTTTAATGGATTTAGGCCAAAGCCTTCTCAAAACTATCATAAAACAATGTCTCAGGCATCAGGCAGCTCATTCATAACCATTTCCTGTAATCCTATCGTTCTGTGAGGGAACTTTTGGAGTCATTCAATTCCTCAGACGCCTGGTTCCTATCACCACCGCTGTGAACAATTCTGACTCAGAAGGATTTTTCTACAATGAATTATTTCACACCAACCAGTCTGGATAGCTTTGTTTACATCTTAACCAGTTATTTATGTGGAATGTAAATGGAAAATCTGTGGAATTACCTAAATGAAAATTATGTCCATCACAATTGTATTATAATTGACATTTATTGTGGTTTGAATGCTATTTTACTCCATTGAATTAAATAGCTATTGCAAGGCTAATTCTTCTACAGGCTTACATATGAATATACAGTATACTATCCAGCAATATAATATTGAACAATTAAAAAAAACAAACATATTTATATGCAAAATAATGGTGACAAGAATTCCACAGGATGTAAAAAAAATAGATGCCAAGATGAAAAAAATAAAAATTCTTATTCTCAGAACTCTCCAGAAAAAATTTGACTTACAGAATATGGATCCTCTGAGGTGCACACATTGCTGACAGGTTGTGTAATCTCCACAGAAAAGCATATAGAGGATGGGATGCTGTGGATCAGCCACACATGAGTCTGAAGTCACCATGCCCGGTTCCAGATGTTGGCTGGAGGGGTATAAAGTCCCTCAGAACTATGTACTCCAAAGTGTTCCATCCAATAACTTCAGGATGAGTTGGAGTGGCAGGAACTAATCACCCAAGATCAGTACTCCTACTAATAAAAACTTTTCCTAAAATCTCAGGGGTGTAAAATCTATGTTTTGGCTAATTAAATTGGATACACACCGACAGCATAGAATATAAATTGTCCTGCACGTCCTAGCTGGACGGCACTTTGTTGACAGGCCTCCAAGAAGTCTTTAAGAGACTGACAGCCTACATCTGTTCACAGCCACTTTTGAAAGAAGACACAAGTAAACACAAGATTTAGTGACGGATTTTAGGATACATTCTCAACAGAAAGGAAGCCAGCGGGGATTTGAGCGAATAAATCCACAGGAACAATAGAAACATCAACATCTGATGTTGGATCTCCGGTATAATATGCAGCAAGTAACCCAACTTTATTTGTTTTTGTTGTTCTCTATTATTTTGAAAATGAGCACTGTCTTCCCAGCACAAAGTCCGCTTCGTGTGACCAGTGCAATGAATCAGTCCACTAATAAAAAAAACATGCAATCGTGGTTATGACTTAAATTAAGCGTTATTGTTTTGGTACGGCATATTTCGCATAATAATGCGCACCAAAAGCCAAGTAGTATGACTAATGATAAAAATATAATGAGAGTAGTGTATCAGACGCTGAGCCTTTGCCAGCGGTCACTAAAAGAGAGTGCAATTTTCGGTTGACATTGAATTAGGACTGGTCTATTAATCACCACAGAGCAGGGTGCATTTTTGAAAATTGCATGTTTGCTGAACTTCTGCCAAGAGGACTTTGGGCTATGACTTGTGCAATCTGCTCACTGGTCTAAAGATTTCTGATCTCTCAGATCCTTTGATAAATGGAGATGAAGCTGTTAGGATGGCGTGGAGCTTTTTCTTTCTGATGAATGGCCTGAGAGTGAAATGATAAAGCAGTTTTATGCGTCATATTTTCTGCAGCAACTGAAAAAGTGTAGATGCTGAATGTCTGCCAGCGAGCATTCCTTCAAGCAAGGCTGGAATGATGATGTGTTTTGGTTTAGTTGGAGTGCAAAGCCCAAAATTTCAAGTTTGGTCATACACTGACGTTTGATGGATTGTTGTTCTACAAAACATCCTTGACTTTTCAATATTGGGGGATGTCTCATGCCCAATAGACTGTTTCCCATTTGTCGGTAGGCTACCAGAGATCACACTATTAGATTGCTGCTGAAAGAAAACATCTGTTTAAAGTATGTTAGTGTAAAGCAGACTTCACTTCATACCTGTCTTTTCTTCTGCACTTATTCCTCTGACGGGCTTTGATACCAGGCACTGTAGACTATGCTGAGTGCCAGTAGTCTGAAACAGGAGATGGGGTCTGGACTAGGGGTGGAATCTTCTGGACTTTCCCATCTCAGGCTGACAGAGCTGTCATAGAGGAAAGTAGGTGTGGGAGGAAATTTAACATGGACATTTTTTAAACTGGTTCAGATACACCATGTTTTCAGTTTCCTTCAACAGTGTCTACATTTTTACAGCAATGGGACAAATATTTCTCAAGACGATTATAACTAGGTACCATTAACGTTTAAGAGCAGGCTGTATTGAATTAGAGTATTTTATTGGTATCTTCACAGAAAGTGCCCGTAAAACTGCCTTTGTAAAACTGTGGGGGGAAATTTCACATGGACATTTTTTAAACTGGTTCAGATACACCATGTTTTCAGTTTCCTTCAACAGTGTCTACATTTTTACAGCAATGGGACAAATATTTCTCAAGACGATTAGAACTAGGTACCATTAACATTTAAGAGCAGGCTGAATTGATTTAAAGTATTTTATCACTATCTTTACAGAAAGCGCCTGTAAAACTGTCTTCGTAAAACTGTGGGATATGTGATGTTGCATATTTTTTTATGACTTTCTTGTTACATTTTTTTTTTGCCAAGAACCGCTGCCCCAAATAATGAAAAACCCCTTTAAATCCAGTCCAAGTGATCATGTCCAGAAAGCTACATTTCAATTATAATCAGATTTTGTACAGCTAACAAATGTGCCAATTCAGAAAAAAATGTACTTTTACTTAAACTCTTGTTGGTCAAACTGCAGAAAATCTGTCCTACTCTAATCAGAGGCCTAATAATCTCACACAGATTTACATGTGTATTTTTCATTCAAATATTAAGTTAAGTTACTGCACACTGATCAAGAAAACATGCTTGTTTTTAGTGTCTGGTTAGTATATGGGCTGTGTATATTGGGAGAAATGCCCTGGGAACTGACTAGAATTCAAAAGGGAGCTAAAATAAAAATCAAAATACAATATGAGAAATGGTTGCGGGAGGCAAAGAAGCCTTCAAAATTCACCACTTAAATATGGCTTAATAAGACTTTTATTACTGTGTTATAACTCCATCGAGGGCTTGTCTGCTTTCTTAGATCTTAAAACAGAAAGATGAAAGCGAACCCTTTCGGTCCACTATAGAGCGTGTTATTCTCCATTATTTCTCCTGTCTGAGCTTCTCACACTTTCGGGCTGCAAAGATGGTGAGATCAAAGGGAAACTAGAGGCGAGGCGAGACAGGAGTACACGGGAGACCTGTTAATATGCTAGGCCAGGAGATGTGCAGGGCATATAGAGGAGTGCAATAAGGAGGCCTTACTGTTCTGAACCCCCTCACTTTAATCTCTCCAGCAACTGGGAAGGGAGGACAAGGCAAGATGAGAACAGGTATTTCATGTCACTGAGAATTCCCAAAGGTACTTGTGTCGGCTGCTGCCTTTTGATTTTTAGCAGAAATGTGCTTATTCTAGGCCATGTCCCACCAGCAACATAACACAGACCGAAACCTTGCTGTCCATTCATCTCTTCAAAAAACATATACGGTATAGCAGTACAGTGTTAATGCTGCAAATGCTCAACACGAGCCAAAGGGTATTGCATTCCACCTTTGCTTGGTATGTAAACTTTCTCTGGTGTATCATCGCAGTATCCTCCCTCTGACCCCATGTCAAACTAGCGGAGGCCCTGGCCAAAGCTTTATATTTTTTCCCCCTCCAGCTCAACAAATTTATGAACCTTGTTGTCGGGGAAAAAAAGACTATCAATTCACAACAGATCACCCAACATCTGTGTTCTATTTCTTCACATCTCTCTGGCTCAGCTGAGCAGCACTTAACTTTTAGCTTTTTTTGATCATCCATCAACTGGCTTGACTTAATGGCAGGTTGTTTTTTGATGGCTTCGCATCCTCTGCCTTTCTTTACTCTCTCTCTCCCTCTCTCTCTCTCTCTCTCTCTCTCTCTCTCTCTCTCTCTCTCTCTCTCTCTCTCTCTCTCTCT
>JBBIGB010301425.1:0-11496 GCA_037577075.1 Alestopetersius hilgendorfi | reverse complement strand
CCACTTGGCAAAGCAAAGGTGTCTGGCACACCAAGGCACCCAGCTTCATGATCTGTTTGCTAAGATGCCAGACATGATAGGTTAAAAAAAAATGTAAAAAAAGAAAACATTTGTCATACCAAAATGTCATTTTATGTTCATTTAATAACAAAATATTGCACAAGCATGTCCAAATCATCTGACAGTACAAACTGCATTAACAAGACAGCCAAGGTGGGCTCAATAGCAGTGCCTTTGGAAGAATAAAATGCATAACAATTTAAAACTTGCATAAACATTTCAGTGCTGAACAATAGCTTGCATATGAAATATATTGGTTTAAAAAAAAAAAACACCTTCCAGTACCCTTTTATAACAGATGCTATTAAAGTCATGAAAGTTTGATCCTACATGAACAGAGAAAGAATAAGCTATGATATGATTCAACTTTTGACAATCTTCTACATCACTACAGTTTAAGGTTCAACCTCTCAACAGACTCCAGTGAAACATTCATCCACTCACAACATCCAAACACAGCATGTGCAGCACAGCTCAGTCAACGTCCTGAGGTAGTGGCGCCCCCCAGTGTATGTAAAGCTCAAATGCACTTAAGGTCTGCACTAAAGACGTCTGACGTTAAATTTTGTTTCAGTGCCCATATGCAAGATAAACTCATTTATCATTAACCAGCTGAAAATACAGATAAAAAAAGATACAAAGATATAGATCTACAGTGTGTGTCATGCACCTACACAGATGCTCTAATGATACAGAAAGGATAAAGCATCCTAGTGTTGTTTAGGACAGAATGTCCCATTTGGACAAAAATGACACTGTGTTTGCCTTATATACTTCACTATCCATCAGAGGCAAAGCCAGTCAAAATGGTTTGGCGTGAAATGGTTCATGTTAGAGAAACTTTATAACAGTAGTGGTGATGGGAACCAGGGGTTGCAGTGTCCCCAACACAAATATAGCCTTTTCATCGCTACTGTAAACCCGCAGAGGTTTTGTGAAATGCTGATAATGGAAAAATAGGGCATAAATTACTTTTCTTTGAGTTCTTTACAGAAGAAAATACATTGCAGGCTCTCAATGTCTGGCTCCTGTTACCACCTCTGCAAGCAATTTTGAGCTTATTTACATTTTTTCCACATTTCTCACAATTTTAGTATGTAAAAAATAAAACACTGCAGAAATTAACAATCAGTAGGATTTTCTTTTAACTTTATAACTCTTACTGTTTACTTATTTTCATGTACAATGCTGTTGCATAATATCACTTATTTCCTAGTTCTGTAAAGTTGTGTAATATCAGTTCTTTCCTAAGTTTATCTAGAGAACTTCTGTCCAAAGCCAAGTCTGTCTAATGGACATCTTTCTGATCTTCTACAGTTAAGCACATAAATGAATGTTGCAAGAAGCCACAAGAGTGCAGCATGAACAAAGACATCTTCTAGTTTAAGATACTTACTATAATGTACAGTGTTTAAAAAGAAGTACAAAATAGTCTTCAGGAAAAAATACATAAAAATTTAAATGTACAGTATACTTCCACAGCAGTTAAATTAAAACAAGTTCAATCACTGAAACAAAAATAACTTCTATAAATACTATAGATAAAATGTATGCAGGTATTACTGCAGATGTATTAACTATACAAACATTTCCATCTATTCAAAATTCAGAGACAGAATGTTATAAACAGTATTTCTAAGAAAAGTTTCATTTCAAAATGCAAGACATCTGTATGCTATTTCTTTACTATCTAAGATCAAATATGCCTTTATATTTGAAAAGCTTACCAGAAGCATATGTTGTGCTGAAAGATATAAATATATAAAACAGGCATTTATAGTATCCTATATAAAAAAATATTTCACTATGTCAAAGAGTCACAATATCCAGCAATATAGCAATAATAAAGCTAATTAGGCTTTTTGCCAAATCCTCTATTTCCCTACAGTTTAGAGCCCAAGGTGAATGTCACCTCGAATCCATATTTGGTCAATGCCTGTCTGCTATAAGTTCCCGTAGATATTGAATGCTGCTGCATTTTGGTAAATTAGGTCCACGTTGGTTCCCATTCTTGATTTGATGATGTCTACAGCACATCGGTTCAGGTAGACGTACTGATCCTGTGGGTGGAGGAGAATATGTGATTATGATTGTAAGCTCAGTTGTCAATAAAGTATGAATAAACAGACTGGAAAAGGCATGTACACTAAACCCTGGCTAATTTGTGGTTCTGAATTTTTTAAAATTAATTGTTCGCAGGAACCCCTGCAAATTTGCGGAAACTTTTTGTTTTGCTTTTTAAGAAAAATATAATTTACTAATTTTGTGACAAAAATATTAACATAAAATACATTTCCATATAAAATATAACTGTATGAATATTTTGGTACTGTCGAGAGAACACAAAGAAAGCACGGGCTAATGAAATACCGCTGTACTCAGAGGTGAGATGTTTAACAGTAGTCAATCCGAGAGCGTTATTCATTTCTTCTGCCCAGTGACGCATCTCTGGCAGCTGCAGTCTAGAATTCCCACATCAGTTTCCTGCTGGAGTTATCTCGAGTGTTTCACTGAGAATTCTTGTGTTTTGCGTTTTGTTCTTCTTAAAGCCCTGTATTTGTATTACTCTACATTAAGTCAATTGATTACTGTATTTATCCAAAGAAAACAGCGCATGCCAAAGAAAATGCCTGTGCATGAATTACAGTACAGTCTATACTGGGGTTAAAAAAACAAAAGTGAAAGTGACAACTGGTCATACGTGAACACACCACAGCACACAGAGTGAACAGCACGAAATACTTCCTCTGTATTTAACCTATTCACCAAGTTAGGAACACGGCGCCCAGGGAGTAGTGTGTGTGGGGACGGCACCTTGCTCAGGGTAGCTTAGAGGTGCCTAGCGGTCTTGGGAATCAAACCCGAATGCCCTAACGACTAGGCCACCAGCTGCCCCACCACTGGTATTTACATTCTAACACTGCAGGAGTTGTAAACTGTACAGTACAGATATGGGTTTATCTTTATATTTTATGGGTAGTGTATTAAGCTGAGTTTAAAATTATTTTTTTGTGTTTTGGGATCATATTTGGGTGCATATATAGGGATTACACTATAAAAATAGGCATATTTTGGCTTTAAAAAAAAATAAAAAAAATTCAGTTTTTCACAATTCGCTGGTCTTGGAACGTAACCCCCACAAATGCCGGGGAGTATACTCTGTATTTATTCTGTATTCTATGTTGGCACGTCTCATACCTCTGTCTGTACCATTAGTGACCTGTGCATGCGCATGCCATAGACAATTCCAAAAATGTCCACCATGCTCTCCCTTTCAATCTGGAAGATCAGATGATCAAGTGCAATAAAAGTCCCAGTCCTTCCCACGCCAGCACTGTCAAAATGAGAGATAAAAGTATGCAAAATGAGAAATGTTTTAAAGTGTAAATGTATGCAAACATTTAGGGCTATGTAAGGTTTTAAAACAGTGCTTTTAAAAGAGTGGTTCAGTAAAAAAAAAATTTAATGTACACATTTGTCTATTCACCCCAGTTGCAGTCAATCATCCAAGACATGTTTGGTGTTCAAATTTTACTTCTTCAGTTTAGCACCAGAGCTACGAGGCTAACAAGCAATCCAAGTCAATAGTCACCTACACTGTTTCTATGAAAATACATCCAACCACTCCAAGATCTTAATTAAACTAGTGTAGCCTTATCAATGTGGTTTAGAATGCTGTATGTCTTGCTGAGAACTTTAAAAATGAACAAAATTTTAGGCAGCCAATTCATGGCATTCACAAAGCAGTAGTAAGGAGGACTGATCTTGGACCAGATTCCTTCATACTTATAATGATCACAAAAAAGTTGTTCTAGATAAGAACTCCTCCTTCTAAGCCATTTTAGACACTCCTTCGTGGTATTCTAAATAGACTTCTCAGTCACATCAGCAAGTGAGCTGGATATGTTAACCTTGTAGCTGCAGCACTAAACTACAGAAGCTAAATTTTCGCTTGTCTTAGCTGATCAAGTGCAAGTGGCATAAGGGGAAAATTGTGTGAATTAGATAGCTTTCCTTTAAGCTATAGTCATTTCTAGCATCATTTTAAATGGCTCAAAAATGGAAAAAAAAGTATCTGCTCAGTATTTGAGAAAGAATATTGATAACTGATATTGGTAATATTGACAAGTAATGTGCATTGCTTGAAAATTATGCAGAATATGCACTGAACATAACGATGCACAGAATACATGTGCACATCTGCAGCATATGTGTTACTATCTCGACTAATCCTGTGTAATATGGTAGCATGATTTATTTGGGAGACTAAAGGAACCATAAATCTGAAGCCAAACATACATATTGACCAAAATATGAGTGGGTAAGACAGATTTCCCTTGTGTGAAATATGGAATATCTGTCATCTAATAAGTGTAGTTATATTTGTAGGAACCTGTGTTCCCCCTGACCTTTCTGCTCCATGTTGGGCTGTGTAATATCTGGTCACAGTTTTAAACTCACCTGCAGTGCACCACGGTAGGAGAATGGCGTGAATACTGTTCCATGTGCTCTCTCACCAGGTGTCGGAAGTCAATAAGCACCTCTGTCGTCTCTGGCACGCCGTGATCAGGCCAGGCTGTGAAGTGAAAGTGACGGACTTCGCGAGACTCTGCTGTCTTCACCTAAGACGGTACCCAATTTTATTTCTGACCAACTATTATTAAATATTTGACTGCGGAAAAAACTGACTGTATCTCAGACTTGTAACTTTACAGTAAAAGACCAAAGACAGTTGACTCTTTCACATGGAAAAAAGAAATACAATCTGAATTGTAAGCACTTTGACAGGCATTTTAACATGCATTTAAAGTTCCTAGAAAACTGTCCAAATTGCACAGCAGTAATGTAAAACAGATCACTTATAGAAGAAGATGGCCTCACATTTTTGATGGTGAAGTCTGATATGGTCCAGTCCTCCAGGGCAATTTCTGATGTGTTTGTCACCATAATATTACTGTACAACTTGGTTTCAGAGGGCCAGTATTTCTCACATTTAACCTAAAGAGAAAAAGCTATGTGAACTAGGAACCGTAACAAAAGTTAAGAGTCAAAATCCCTGCACTCTTCAGGACAGTTATGGTTCGTTCCTTGGGAATCCTTGCTGCTTGGAAGACCAAAAAGAACAGCAGCAAAAATAACATGCAAACTAATTTCTTATAAGCATTAAAACAACACTGCACTACATGAGCAGACATTACAATAGGTGGATATGTTTTAATCTTTATACCAGTGAGATTTAATCAATAATGTAATATTCATGCCTTTGCTGGGGTTAAAAAGTGCTGTTCATTGTGAAACACTAAACTTACACGTCCTTGCTCGTTGCACCTGGTCAGCATCACTATGGTTCGGACGTGCTTTTCCCAGATCATCCTCCAGAACTCGTTCACGGTGACAGGCAGGGGACCCTGGGCTGCTATGTACTCTTTCTTTGAATTGTAACCCTTAACAAACAAACACGTGTACATAAACAATCACTGCTGTTTGTTGTGCCTAGAGAGGTAAAGAGAGTTTTTAGTATTTTTTTTTTTTTACATTTTCCAGTTGTTACATAGTAGCCTCATGGGTTAAACTCAACAAACCACGAAGTTGCAAGTTCAAAACCCTCTTTTTATCATTGTGTCCTTGAGCAAGACACTTAACCCTCAGTTGCTCCAGGGGGACTGTCCCTGTAACTAATGCCTGTCGCTCTGGATGAGGGCGTCTGCCGTAAACTAACTATGCTTTGCATGCAGATGGAAATTGGCTTACTGGAATGTAGTTTGCGTTGATGTAGTCATCAAAAGGGCTGCCATGTGTTGATAATTTGACTCTTGAGAGATCATCTAAGAGTAATAAAAAAACTCATAAGGAGAACTGCTATTATATAACTACATATGAAAAACAAGCACTATTTCAATTTAAGCATCCTTTTGTTACAATTACTATAAGTATGTGGTGATAACAACAATTACAACAATAACGTAATAATAATAATAATAATAATAATAATAATAATAATAATAATAATAATAATAATAATAATAATAATAATTAATAAACAAATAAACAAACAAATAAATAAACAAAGAAAGAAAGAAAGAAATAAACAAATAAATAAATATATAATGGCCATTGTTGGGCCATAGTGTCAATGCCTGCTTACATGGTAGCACATTGTTGTAGCGATTCTTCCCCTTGTTCTCCAAAGCAAGGGCGCTAATCTTGTTCTGAGCTGTTCCAACTTCCTTTAGATCCTGCAGACAACATATAAAAAGAACACTATAAACTCTGATTTCAGTGCATTTTTGTTTATAATTGATTAATAAATAAATCTTTGGCACATGCTAAAAACTGTATTCTAACATGATGAAGACCATATAGACCATCTTTGACATCATCTTCCATACCTCATACTCTTCAGCAAAGCCACAATTGGAATCTGCTTGCTGCTTTTTGAAATAAACCTCATAATCCTCTACCCTCACAGGAATGCTTCTGCATGGCAGAAGATAAAGAATAGTGAGTGGTATGATTGAAACAATTATACATTATCGAATACACACCTCTCAGTAAGTATGTGTACTAATATCTGAAGACTGTATATGAACTTTCATTAAAGGAGTGTTACTTACACTTTAGCTCTGTGTGAAAGAGAGGAAAAAAATGTGTCATTCACTTGCAGTGGTAGAGATAATCATGAGTAAATATTCAATTTACAGACGCTAATATCTCTAAATTTTTAATATGTTAGCTATATATACTATATTTACTTTGAAAACATGCTCTTCTATATGAAATCCATATAAAAAAGCTAACTGCCTTCTCATTTTTAACAGGCAGTGTGTAATCTGTTTTTACTGCATTTATATACGGCACTGTGCACAATATCATTTAGATGCAAATATAGACCTGAAAAGTTACCTTAAAGTTGTGATAGGGATGTCTGGTTCCATCTTCTTACTTTGTCTATGGGAGAGGGATCACAAGTCAAATAACAATCATATAATAATACAGGTGCGCCTCAAATAGCTGTAATCTCCAGCTGGCTTTACACCATCAAGAACAATCCTAATAGTTAAAGTCAGTAAAGGCCTCTAATTAACAATGACTACAGCTACAGAATGAGTATGAGTCTTCTTTTCTTTTGTAAGAGTTAGTTTTCATCAGTTTCATATCTTCAGACAGCCGCTTAGATTATGTTTTAAACCACCCTTAGGTGGTTGCATAATAGATCATGCTCTGGAATTGTCTACACCAGAAAGTCGTGCGACTTCAAAAAGCAATACAACTATGAGTTCTTGATGTATCAAAAATTCTGCAATTAAAATTCATACTTAGGGAAAAACGTGACACTTTTTCCCAGGATTTTTTTTAACCGGTCCCTTTTGGGACATTTGTGTTTGAGACCACTGGTTAAGAGCCTCCTTGCTGCACACTGGTCTCCATCACTGTCATATGTGTGAGTGTGAAAGTTTTCAGCTAAAGAATTCACAGCTCACCTCCTCCGTATGATAAAGACGGCAGCGGCGATGCTGACAGCAATGGCGATGGCGAACAGAACCCCCAAGACAATAGCAAGAGTGTTTGAAGCTATGGAAGGAAATGCGAGAGATTAATCAAAACGCTGCAGAATATCCTAAACCTTTCCTATTTTTCTAAAGTATTGAGTTTTATAGAATATCTTAATTATTTGATTCAGAGTGTGCAGATTATTTAACAATGATTTATATTATGCATCTGAAAAAGTGAACACTGTTGATATTATACAGATTGTAAAGTCATTTACATGATATTAAGATCCTGATTGATGAATATGATGTTATAGAGACCAAAGATTCTGAGGGATCCACAAGATTGTCTTTGATATACAAGTAAGTGAACAGAACAATTGCTACCCTGTAAAGAGAAAGAAAAAGTCAAAACAGTAAATACTGCTTAGCACCTGTGTATTTTTCTAGTAGTTTTCTATTCGATTACTTTTTCAAATTCAGCAAGCTTCTTGATTAACTTGATAGTCTTACTTGTATGTATTAGGCTGCAGAGGTCCATTTACATAGTTAGTTCCAACGACTTGACTATTGTTCCCTATTACAACTGTAATTATATCACTCCTGGTGTTTGGATAAGGATTCAAAACTGTGAGATACGTTTTGGTCATCTGTCCCTTAAAATCCGTATAGGTTTTGTTCAGGTCCGTTTTGGAGGCAGTTCCTGAAATGTCATGCCAAATGTACTTGATATAATACAAATGTAGGATTCTTCCATCAAAAACCAACTGACAAAAATCAGAACAATCCTACCTATAGAATCAGTTGACAGTAGAACTCCATAATATTGAATTGGTCCATTAGTGGCATTCAGAAGACTGGAACTGAATTGAACTACAGTCTTGCCTTCAGAAGAATCTATGGTAACTGGTACTGGCCCAGCTGCAACTGGTGGATCTTGAATGACAAAAAAATTAATATCACTCCGAGCATGAGATTTTTACATAGCATTTGGGATCCATGGCATAGAAATGAATTCAATCACATACCAGTAATGCCTGTTGTACATGTGAAATCTTTTGTGCCTCTCTGACCACATCCAAGTGTTTCAATACGCACTTTGTAGTCGGTGGCATACTTAAGGCCAGAGATGGTGTAGTTACAATCATGATCACAGGTTATGGTTTTGTTATCATTGGTTCCATAGCTGATATTGAATCCCTTGTTGCAACCAAGGGGTTTGATCCATGTAAGATTAAGCAATGCATTTGTGCGATTTGGTCCTTCACAGGTGTACACAACAACAGGGCTTGCATCTTGAAGAATTAGAAACATCATTAGTACAAGTGTAAGAATAACATAAGAGTACAAAAGAATGATGACTGACATTTGAGCCCATCACAAAATAACAGAGCTAACCTGAAGGCTGAGTAATTGCACACATCTAGACATGTCTGGCCCTACATGGTTACACACAACTAAAGTAAACATGGGCAGAGCACCAATGGTTGCATTCTGTGATATTTTGAATATATAATACATTGGGAAGGCTTTCCTCAGGATTTTGCGATGTGTCAGGGTATGTGTGCCCATTGTGTCTAAAGTGGATTTCTAAGGTCATGCACTGATGTTGGACAAGAGGGCTGGTCACAAGCGACATGCTAAAGGCGTTCATTTGAGTTGAGGTCAGGGCTCTGTGCAGGACATTGGAGGTCCTCTGCGCCAAACTCATCAAATCATGTCTTTATGGATCTTGTTTTGTGCTCAGGAGACGGTCATGCTGGAACAGGAAAGGGCCTTCCTCAAACCGATGCCACAAAATTAGAAGTATATAATTGTCTAAAATATCTTAATATACTGTAGCATTAATATCACACTTCACAATTGTAGTTGTTACTCTTAGATGCTTCCATTTCACAATAATAGTACTTACAGTTGAATGGGGCAGATCTAACAGGGTAGAACTTTCTCGTGACAAAGGTGGCATCCTAAGACAGTGCCATGTTTAAAACCACTGAGCTCCTCAGCACAAACCGTCCCACTGTTATGTTTGTCTATGGAGAATAAGTGCCTATGTGTTTGATTTTAGCCTCAAATGGTGAGGCTGAAACACCTGAACTTAATAATTAGGAATCATGTCAACTGGCCCTATAGTGTACTCTGTCTGGTCTCCTAATACTCTAATATGGTCTCCTACAGTCTCAAGTTTCACTTATTCTATAGAACTCCCATTGTTTTTTGCCTGTAGTTGTTCCATATGAATGTTCCCAATATCACTGTTTCCATAAGTGGTCCAATGAATTCTAATGAAGCACACAAAAGCTACTGGAGAGCTACTAACAGCTCTATCGTTCAACCTGCTAAACGTAAGTGAGTGTGAGTTACCACTAGTGAAAGTGCACACAACAAAAACAAATGACAAAACAGCTTTACTGACCATTATAGGTATCAATCACATTAATACAGAGATAAAGAGCATTAGCCCAACTGATGATCACCAAGACGTTCCATGACATTTTAAATGAAAATTTGGTTCTCTCTGTTAAAAGATCTTCTAGCACAGTAGGCATTAACCCCGCACCTGGAGATCTACTTTCCCCATCAAGTTTAGCACCTCCCCCTAACTTAACACTGCAGCCAATCAGGGACTTCTGAAGAAGTTCATCACCCAGAGCAGGTGTTGCAAATTGTGTCTGGAACCAGCCATCTCAGATCGGTAGATATCAAGAATCAGAGCTAGGGACTACTGTTCTAGCAGGACAGTAATCCAAAACAAACCCATCTCCATCTCCATAATCTCCATAAATAAGAGGTTTAGTAAAATGATATGTTGACAAACGCAGAGCTATAGTCATAAAGCTGAAAAATCATTGCAATCAGAATAATCAAAATAAACATGGTAGTAATAAATGTACCAGTTTGTAACATGCAAATACCATGGTAAAACACCATATAACCTGTTGGGGTTTAAAGAAGCTCTTAGTCCTATTTCATAAGTACTCACAAGCTCTCAGATGGATTAAATTGTAGCACCTCAGCTATGTTACATTAGCCACGTAACTTTAGTTACGTTAACAACTATGACCAGACTACTTCAATGACTACAGGGAGTAACAAAGAGAGACCAGGTTAACACTTCTAGCTATGATAAATAAATATGATTTAAAAACTCCATATTTTTAAAGCTCTGGCTAGTTTCATGAGCATGTTTCAAAGAAAATATTAAGTATGTTAAAAAAAAGTTATATATTTCAGAATGTCTATTTCTTCATTTTAAATCGCTTTAAATGGAAAGATGGCTTCCTAGCACCTATAGTGAACACCTAAAATCAGATTAATGTATTTTTGAATTTTATTGTATTATTATGCATTTATGGAATTCCAAAGAAAGATTTTATGTCCACTGCTTAGACTCTTGGTAACATCTGACACCAAAACTAAAGTCAAATATAAAATCAAAATATACCATAGCTGTAAGAACTGAGAAAACTCTGACTTACCTGTACAAATGGAAAGGCTAACCTCATCTCCTTTTGTGAAGTTGTCACCAGCAACAGCAGAGATTATAAGTGTGTAATTTAATCCAGCAGTGAGATTAGTGATGTTGAAGAATGTTTGATTGATGTCTGTGCTGGAGGTTATATTGCCACCACTCCACTGTACTTGAAAGACAGATCTCTGTCCAATTGGTTCTGTCCAGTTCAGAAATATTGAAGTGGTTGTAACATTAACAGCTGAGAGATTCTGAACACTGCCTGGTTCTGTGAGATAAAAAAGTCCAAATTAAGAATGAATCCAGATTAAGAAAATACTGCTCAGAAATGTATCTAACCATCACATCTGGACATAATTTGACTCATTAAAACTTACTTGTGTAGACGGACAGACCAACCAAACTCCCTGCAGTCACATTATCTGCAGCTACAGCAGATACTCCAACAGAGTAATCCACTCCAGCAGTGAGATT